>JAEAOA010001917.1:90000-115000 GCA_016746295.1 Potamilus streckersoni
GTTCCTTGTTTTTCATTCATTAATCAATTTTTAAAAAAAAGTTGTGTGATATTTATTGTCCAAATTTAAGAGAGAGAGAGAGAGAGAGAGAGAGAGAGAGAGAGAGAGAGAGAGAGAGAGAGAGAGAGAGAGAGAGAGAGAGAGAGAGAGAGAGAGAGAGAGGACATTATGGTATGTTTAACAAAAAAACAGAACAATAAAAACATAACATTAAATAGTATATGTTCCACGTAACCGAGGAATTTACTGGTTTGCAACATTGTATCGAACCACGTGCTTTGCTACCGCACACAAGAGGCATGCCGTGGTATAGATCTACAACATATAGGAGGGGGACTTCAGGGAAGTCTTGCGTGGAAAACAACAACACACTGGACACACTGACTGGATTTGTGATGGGATATCGCTGAAATGGAAATTGCTGGAACAACGGAAGAAAGGATATTATACAAAATTGGACGGACTGTACATTGCACGCATTGAGCAAGGTAGAGAAATATTTTACACATCTAAATATTTAAAGGAGACCAGAAATTATTTTTTTTTTCCTTTTATGTGTGTAATTTTCTACAAATTTTAATTCGATTGTGATGTTTATAAATTACATATTGTAGTCGGAAGAAATGACGCAATACTAGCCAGTCCTGAAACAGAAAGAAAGCGAGCGATACCGGGTAAATCAGATTTGGGTTGCACATTAAAAAGAAAAATCTGTGTCCGAGAGCTGCTCATACATTATTTCTACTGAACAGTGTGTTAAGAATTTAAAGAAAGGCAATGTAATTTTAACATAAATACTTACACATTATATGCTGTGCAAAAATATGAAAAGGATTAAGTGATGATGCCCAATGTGAAAATTAAAAATTTGCCACAATGCAAAAAAAATTCATTTACGAAGGATGAGATTGAAGCGTAGTATATGTAAATGACATGTTCATTACCTACCCTCAACACACCACCCAAGGACTAATATTTTGAAAATATTCATCCATCACACTGAGAGATAATACTGAATTCTGGGCCGACTTTTGTGTGAAACAACATTCATTACCGGGGAGGTGTAAAAAGGCACTGAGAACGGTTTTCGTCGGTCCCAACTTAAGCATTAGTCTTTTCTTTAAAAAAAAAACCCAAAAGAAAAACAAACAAAACAAACAGCAGGAAGCTTATTTCTTATGGTTCAATTACAGTGTATTTTACATGCAGGCTACAGTTAGCTTATTGACGAATCTGATAATGTATACATGTCTGGTATATCAGTGCTGAAATAAAAAATTTGTTAGGCACAGGCCCAGGGCTGGTGACTTGAATGAACTCACAAGCCCTGACTAAACTCCCATAAAACGAGACAGCTAGTACCAGTCAACTTTCAAGCCGGGAGAAAAACCTCTCGATTTGGGGTTATGGGGGTATTTCCACACCTACCTCCTGATGTAATAATATCTCCCAATTCTTAGAAGTGGTCTCTCGAATTTATTTTATACCAAATATGGCATCTACAGCTTACCTTAGCTTAGATCCTAGCTATGTTTAAGTCATACGCTGGATGAAATAATTAATGTCACACATTTCTCTTAAAAAAACCAAACAGAATGCTAAGATTAAACATTATTCATTAAAACTTCTACAACAGTACTATAGTAAACAAAATAAAAAATACAATTTTCACCCATCAACTTAAATGTGAATCCTGTATAATTTTCTCTATAGACAAAAATAAATCTCCATTCCGCCAAAGAAACTCTGCCAGTTAACACATGACATTTCTCTACCGTATATGTAAAGTTTTATTACCATTATTAAATTAAAAGAAGGAATATAAACTATAATGCCATGCAGGATATATGCCCGCCCTCCCCCATCACCCAAAAACTAATCAGAATAAATATTTTCATTCAGTAAGCAAGTGCTACAGGCCTTAAACCTTTCTAGATGGTAAGTTATAACAAAATATGGAATCGTTTATTTATCAATTAAATTGCTGAATTGCCGGTGCTTACATACACGCATTATTGAACACGATCCAAACGGCAGTCTTTTTCATCAGGTATATACAAGGATAAAGATTGCTTGTTTACCTAAATCGAAACTTAAGCTATTTTGCAGTTTATCCAAAGCTGACCAGAATGTAATAAAGGGGCTGGTCTCGAGGGATTATAAAGTGTATCACTGGGAGAAATGTTGCGTTCCTTGAGCACTCGCATATTGGGGTAAGGGGTGGGGTCAATAGTCGCCTCGCCACAATTTCTATTGTCAGCCAGTTAATGTGACACTTTGATTTTTTTTTACCAGACCTCTTTTACTTTAATCGCTTTATTGAAACTGCCCAAGAGAAAGTTTATCAGTTTCATTCACTATAGGTTACTGTTTATACATACTACATGTAACCGGCACAGACTTAAAAATTCTTTTTTGTTGTTTTTTTTTTTTTAAATTTATGTTAAGATTACTAAAATTGTGTTGTCTCGAAACACGACCGTTTAAGCGGTTTAGAATCTTAAATTTTAACAGAGGTCCCATTTCATTAAACTCAGATCCCATTTTCACCTAAAGCTGCAGTGATTTGATTTAAATTGTGCTGAGTTAAGGCATGTATGTCAGCATCCTGAAATAATTTACTCATTTCCTCAGGCAAACATTTTTTACCCCCACCAGCCCGATGGGCACCTCACTTTGAATACAGGACTGGCTTGAACTAAAATTAAAGGGACCTCGGGTGTCGGGTTAATAATTAAACCGTTATAGAATTTTTTTTATCACTGCTACTGCTGGTGTAGATAAAAGATATGTGAATTAATTGTTGCATTTTGTGGTCACTTACTCGGCCTTCTGCCTATCTTCCTAACTCACACGTTTAACAATTTTTCCAGGATTTAAAATATCTTTTACGCTGGCAAACTGCCAGTCAAGATGCAGAGTCGTTATTATGACGTTACATCACGAAAGTAAACGAACAGACGCAGAAATTTTGCATACGAGGTCACGGAAATTCAGAGCCTTGAAGATATGTCAATATTTATATATTGACATTACTTCAGAATAAAATTTAACTCTGTACTTTTTTTATTAATCTATATTTATTTTGATTTCTGGTCTCCTTTAAATAGTAAATCATTTATTCGTTTAATACTTGATTCTTAACATCAAAATACGCCAAATATCAATAAAGTTAGTATGATACTAAATTTATTACGTACTGACATTGTCATCTGCTACTGATGGTAAAGTTATGGAAATATAAACTGCTGATTTTATCGTCTGCTATTACATAGTCAGAATTTCTAACTACGGAAAAGATAAAATGCCAATTTCGTTCAATGTGAGTAGGTTAATATGTACAGTTTATTGAAGGATTTGAAATTTCTAGATTAACAACCATATAAAATAATCATAACAATAGCAATAGTACCTAAGTTATGTATAAATTGGGATGGGCAGACAGAATTAACATTACCGGAAGAAATAAAGAAAGAATGGTAAAAAAGTAAGATACCATTTTGAGATCTGTTATTTTTTGCGGTATTATAGGACAAAGGTAATTAAGACAACCACACATACAGTGTGAGAAATGTTCCTTGTTTTTCATACATTCATCTATTTAAAATAAAGTGTGATATTTATTTATGAAATTTAAGATAGGTATGTTTTGCAGCACATGCCACTAACAATGTTGCAAAGTTTTCAGAAATGTAAGGGCGGAGAAAAAAAAAAAGCAGCACCAAAACGCGCCTTGTTTTATCGACAGTCTAAACAGAGAGAAAATAGGTCGAATATTGTTATATTTTTCTGAACGCATGTTTTGGTTTTAGAATTCGTAGCTAACCATAAGATTTCAATCAAAACAACTTTGGCAGAGAGAGAGAGAGAGAGAGAGAGAGAGAGAGAGAGAGAGAGAGAGAGAGAGAGAGAGAGAGAGAGAGAGAGAGAGAGAGAGAGAGAGAGAGAGAGAGAGAGAGAGAGAGAGAGAGAGAGAGAGAGAGAGAGAGAGAGAGAGATAGAGAGAGAGAGAGAGAGAGAGAGAGAGAGAGAGAGAGAGAGAGAGAGAGAGAGAGAGAGAGAGAGAGAGAGAGAGAGAGAGAGAGAGAGAGAGAGAGAGAGAGAGAGAGAGAGAGAGAGAGAGAGAGAGAGAGAGAGAGAGAGAGAGAGAGAGAGAGAGAGAGAGAGAGAGAGAGAGAGAGAGAGAGAGAGAGAGAGAGAGAGAGAGAGAGAGAGAGAGAGATATGCGGTGGACTGGGAGGGTCTAGCTTGCTGGGTCTGTAGTTTGGGGGTGATAGTGTCAAAATTACATGAGTAACTGGTCAAAATTGCTGATAGGCCCAGACCAGGGCCAAGCGCTATTGTAAAGGCACTATGACACAGTCTGGGGCCATAAGCTGTCGCAGAAGTACTCCGGCCAAAGCAGGACTATAATCCGATAAGCGATAATATTTCACGGGATGGCATACATCCAACAGAGTGGCATAATTTAGATTTTAAAAGTGCGCTCGGTATTCAAAATTTAAACATAACATCTTTTCAAAATCTATGATTTATGTTAAATAATAATAATAATAATAATAATAATAATAATAATAATAATAATAATAATAATAATAATAATAATAATAATAATAATAATAATAATAATAATAATAATAACATTAATAATAATAAATTCTTCATCATTATTATTATGAATCGCGAGTACATAACAGTACCATTAAAAATCAGCATTCATGGTTTGTTTCAGTTTATTTGCTTTGAGCTTACGGAATGAATGTACAGTTTACACAAACATTAATTTCGAAATATCCAGGGTAATTGCACGGCAGTGTAAACTTCTTATTGAAATTTGATTTTCGTTGCATTATTGTATTTTTTGTATGTAGTCTTACCGAAACTGAAAGATACTTTAAGAATATCTTTCATTGACAAAAAAAAAAAAAATGTGTAAATGTAGCAAGACTATAGAAACCTCAATGTTTATATTTGGTTTTAACGTCAAGTGAAAGTCTCACCTAACCTCACCTTTAAATAATAGTAACAGATATTTACCCCCCCCACACTTTTGTTTACAGATCAGACAGATGCTATCTCTCCAACCAATACTACAAATAATAATTTCACAGTATTATTTGTACCTTTATTGTTTTCGGTAACATTTTTATTCTCACTCCTAGGAATTTATGACGTAGATTTGCTTCTTTGATGTTTTTTAATTTTCAGCCAATTATACATCTTTCAAATTAAACTAGTCACCTAAAGTTTTCAAGCAAATTATTATTATTATTATTATTATTATTATTATTATTATTATTATTATTATTATTATTATTATTATTATTATTATTATTATTATTATTATTATTATAACCACCATCACCACCACCACCACCAACAACAGCTTTTACAATCCTATCTTTTGCTGTCCATTATAATGTCTAAACAAAAGAAAGGAATAATTAGTCTTCTAAAGTTTGATTCCAGCTTAGACTTGTCAGCTATACATTTATTATTATTTGAGTTAATAAATGTGCTATCCTCCCATCCGCTGAGTCAGAGGTAATGTCTATGCATCAGAGAATATAAACTTCGTTATAACCAGTTTAATTAAGAATTTAAGTATGGCAAGTAACATAATTCTTTTGATTTAATGATTTATTTGATTTATTTATATTTTTACGGCGCACCAGCACTCTGACGCTATTTAGCGCCAAACATAATGTTATATCCTTTTAAGTTTAAAACTGGTAAAATAATTTTATCGACCAGCGATTGGAGACCAACCAGTTAAAGGTAATGCGATAGAAATGGTAATGATGGTAAATAATTAAAAGTTTCCCGATCAACGGGGAGTGCAAATGTATGATAACGAAAACATATGATTGGCAATTAAAATCTATCGACTGCATAAATATAACACAGATCTGAACAAGGTGATAAAATATAAGCTACAACTTATAATAAATGTTTGCTTCCTTAAGGAAGTCTATAATGTTGGTACTGTTAACTGTATCAAAGAGCTCCGTCATGTCTTGCACAATTCTTTTGTTGACTGATAAATATAAATAAAACTTGAAAATACAATTGTAACGAGTTTACCAAAAACGACCTTTAAAATGGTGCTATAATTTATGATCGTAAACAAAGCATATTGTACCACAGGAAAACAACAATTTTAAAACCAAGGACAAATTGATGATGATGATGATGATGATGATGATGATGATGATGATGATGATGGTGATGATGATGATGATGATGATGACGATGAAGAAGAAGAAGAAGAAGAAGAAGAAGAAGAAGAAGAAGAAGAAGAAGGAGGAGGAGGAGGAGGAGGAGAAGGAGGAGGAGGAGGAGGAAGAAGAAGAAGAAGAAGAAGAAGAAGAAGAAGAAGAAGAAGAAGAAGAAGAAGAAGAAGAAGAAGAAGAAGAAGAAGACGAAGAAGAAGAAGAAGAACCATGATACATATACAAAAATACATGTTTGTCCAGGGCAGGTAAAAAGAGCGAGTTTGATACGGCATAGGGATGTTAAAGTTGTCATGACGACGCCATATCAAAAGAATTCTTTCCCTCTTATCAGAACAAAACACTTATGTAGTTTTGTATTCATTTTATAGTTACACATTCTTTAAAACATTTAAATATATACTTAAAAATGTAAATTAGGCATGGAACTTAAAATGATTATTTAAGCATAAATTTTGAAGCATTTCGTTTTAAGAAATCGAAGAGGCGATCTATTGCTAACATGCAGAGTAGATTTTTAATGTTCAATAGGATATAATTGACAAGTAGATTGCAAGAAATATTTCAATATTGTTGTTTTATTCCCATTATTTTCTGCTTCAAAACAGTCGCAAGAATTTAAAATGTTGTTGCTGCTGCTGATAATAATAATAATGATACTACTACTACTACTACTACTACTACTACTACTACTACTACTACTACTACTAATAATAATATTAATAATAATAATAATAATAATAATAATAATAATAATAATAATAATAATAATAATAATAATAATAATAAGGAGAAGGAGAAGATAAAGACTAAATGAAAGAAAGATAAAATTAAGGAATAAAGTATACACACTTAATAAATAAATAAAAACTAATTTAACGAATCAGATCGAAAACTGTAAATAAAATATTAAATTTCTGTCAAAAGTTGAGTTGGTAAAGGAAACTTTAACTGAAATATTTGTATTCGTGCCAAAAGTGGAGTCTCCATCGTCTTGCCATGTGCGTTATAGTTTATGTCAAGATTACCGTACAACATAATTTTAGCGGTGGTACGAGTATGTATGTATGTATGTATGTATGTATGTATGTATGTATGTATGTATGTATGTATGTATGTATGTATGTATGTATGTATGTATGTATGTATGTATGTATGTATGTATGTATGTATGTATGTATGTATGTATGTATGTATGTATGTATGTATGTATGTATGTATGTATGTATGTATGTATGTATGTATGTATGTATGTACAAATTATTGATCACATTAAAAACAACTGCATCTGAACGAATATATTCAGTTATGTCCACAATAATGATATTTTAACTTAGGTCCACATTTCAGAACGGACAACGGCTTTCTTTAGCCAAGGTTCCGATAACTCTATATACACCTTGGCACATCGTGCAGATATTTCTGTGCTTCGGGTCTGTGAATTTCATTATATGCGGCGGCAATCAAAATTAAGTCGTTCATATTTGGATACTGTTCCTACGTAATTGAGACAAAGGGATAACACAACTTGAATGGACTGAAAGTACTTTTCATGTGGCGGTACGCGTTTGCACAAATACCATTTACCGAAATACACCTTTAATGGCATCCCTTTGGTACACTTAGAAAGTGTCCTTTTTAGGTTATTTGCCACCGCCGTTTTCGGCCAATTTAATGCACCATGCTACTGGTTAGTTGGCATTAGTTACTAAGGGAGACAACACATGAATTCCAATAGATGTCACTATAGAAAAGCATAAATATAGCTGTCCATATGGAAAGACTGTATGTAGGCTTGTTGGAACATTGGCTAGCGAAGATAAATGGATAGTTCAATTCTTAGGTAATGTACATATTAGACCAAAAGAATTGGTACAAAAGAGAGAGAGAGAGAGAGAGAGAGAGAGAGAGAGAGAGAGAGAGAGAGAGAGAGAGAGAGAGAGAGAGAGAGAGAGAGAGAGAGAGAGAGAGAGAGAGAGAGAGAGAGAGAGAGAGAGAGAGAGAGAGAGAGAGAGAGAGAGAGAGAGAGAGTCGTCATGTTCACAACCATGTTCGTGGTTGGCGTACATTCAAGTATAAAAAGGTTTAAGAAGGATAGTCAGTTCCTTCACTCGCAGCGTAAAGTCCTAAATAACGCGAATTCTTGGCAGTGTTTTATGTTAATCGTCATTTGCTGCATTATCAGTTTTATGATATCATTTATCCCTATTGAAGAATTAACATTATCGACTGTTAACAAAGCAACCAATTATTGTGTATATTTTCTTACTATTTAGGTTGCTGTAGGAATTTATAAAAAAAAATAAGCTACGTAGTGTGCACATAACAATATTCATGCGTATTCTCCCAATTTGGTCTCACCTATTCACGGCCTAGGAAACCAAAGATCACAATGCATTACGTCTTGACCTACGTAGGTCTAATTTCACAACTACTAGCCCATCTTTGGAAACTGACATTTATTTATCAATTTCGTATAGTTTATTTCTACAAAACTAAACAGCTATTAGGACATAGTACACTATATTAATGTATTTCTGTCCTTATTTGCCTACGTAATTAATTTAAATTAATAAAAGCTTTTAATTATGGCGCTACATTTAGTAATGTATCTTCAATAACTAAACGATCAAACTTTTACGGAAAAATCAATTGAATTTGCAACTCGTATAGGGATGAAACACAAGGAACTAGCATCCGTATGAAATCATAGTAGTAGCACACGATTGTATATTGGTGTTTTATACAGTACGTTATCGGTGTTATTCAAAGGCTTACATCGTTTTGGTGATCCTTGCAATCGAAATTATCGAAATCCTACAAAGGAAACTTGTAATAAAATGTATGGAATTGAATAGACGCTTTATTATATCAGATGCTATCCTGCTTACTGTAATTAGTAAGCATACATTTTATCTGTGTCTGAAAATCTCCCTAACATGCATATAGAATGTTGGCCGTTGCTTAGCTTTATTTAGTAATCACTTCCTGTCACCACTCCCAACAATTCTTGCAAACAGGATGTAGTGTCTCTTCAATTTCTTTGAGATTGACGACTACAGGTCAGAGGCCGTGAATGTCAAATTCCTTGTCAGCAAAAGAGTGCGTTTTGCTAGCAGTCACAAAGAGTATAAACTATTGACAAAAGTCACAAATTGCCATGGCTAGAAATATGCAAAGATGAAATGAAATTATGTTATGAAAACTACAAGGGACGTTGAAAATTATTCGTAAACGAACAGAGTTGTCAACAAAAAATATGCATCTATGTGAAATTAATTACTCTAATCCATCCAGTACTCTCAACCAGCCTCGATATTAGGGTTTATCGAGATAGGTTTCGGAAGAGAAAGAGGACGTTGATACTGTGTACTTCCAAGCTGAGATAAGTTTTCACTCGCTCTCCTGGTTAGATTTCCTTTAATAAATGGAACTAGGAATAATCACATGGTGATGAGTCCACACTGTAAGAATATTGCTGTATCACTGGGACGTGATTTTCATGTATTCGATGGCAATGTGTGCTTTGTGCGGTGTCGTCTTGACACAAAACTTTAGTTTTTTTCTGCATAAACATCTTTATATATCTTGCATTTTCTATCCGTTTGGGCTCAACATTATATAACCCCGTTACTCTTCCATTAACGGTCTAATTTAGCTTAATTTCCTCGCAAATGCTGAAATTTCCCCACAAACAAATGTGGCACACAAGTCCGGTGCACACTGTATCTGACCTTTAGTGTATATTTTCACATTGAAGCTATTTAAGTGGGTGTTGGCCTTTTCTTTTGTAATTCTACAGCAGCAGTGTCTTTTACTCGTGTGGTTGAAACAGAACGTAGAGATCACATTGAGCCAATTACCAGTTATCTTAAAATCCCGTTTAGCGTATAACGTCACCAAATGAACCCTTCAGCTGACGGCAGGTACACAGCCACGAGAAATACCGGTAACTTACACCGATGCGTGCAGACAAATTTAGATGCAGAAAATTAAGCTTTTACTGAATATTGATATCAGCCCTTCTCCCGAAAATCAGTATCATCACGGAATAATGGCTGATTTATCAGCCTATACATGTACTTATCCGAACAAAACCACTTTAGCTATAAGTGTAGCATTTTTTGTTTTGATAGTACATCAGGAATCATCCGACAAACATCTCTCTGTAATTGATTAATCACATTAATTTCCCAAACCAAAGCATCATTGTTTATGGCAAGCCATTAAGAAACATAGATTTGTCAGTATCATTAGCATGAATTTTGTTTAAAAAAAAATGTATTCAACGGTAGAATTCTATTAATTTGTGTGTATATTCATCACCTAATGCGACAATGGTTTTGATCTCTCATATTTCATATTCAAACAAGTGAACTAATTCCTTTCAGTTGTGAGAAATCTATGAATCCAAGTTGCTCTTAGAGCTGATATTAATGTTAGAATATCTATAATTGCTAACTCCTTTGTAGACGTTCTGAAACAAACTCGTTTTCAAATTCGATCTATTTTTTTAATTCCATGTCAAAGTGAGAAATGTTATCCCATCGTATCTTTATATAGTGTGATCGATGAAGTCGTATATTTGTATACGCTGTACATAAGCGTAAAGTTTGTCAGTTTCACTTGTGTGTAGCCTTATGCTTTTTAAAAACTGCAGCTACGAAATATTTTATTTCTATCATCAAATATATGAATTGATCTCGAACTTTTTTTTTAGTTTCAAAGTAATAAGATATTCGCAAAATCATCATCTAAAATATATGTACAAAACTTGTACACCTCAAGCAAAGAAAGATTTAAAGCAGAAATGTTATCGGTTCAAACGATTCCCCCCCTCCTTAAAACATACAGATTTATTCTGAATTCCTTACAGATTCAAGGTATTGGTTCCAATTGTAATTTAGCATATGTACCAGAATCTCATAATCTCAGTAATCTATATTTCATTCCAATTAAACTTTGTTGAAATCTTCCTTTTGAATGCTGGTTGATTGAAACTGATGAATACCCCCACCCCCGATACTTGTTAAAGAGCGACTTTTGAAAACGTTATTAACATCGATTCGATCATATTCTCCAAACATTTTGTTAGATAGTTGGCGTGTCTCTTCATGTTACAAAAATGTGTGATGACGGCCTAAATATATTACCAAACACTTAAAATCATAAATAGAATCAATACTGTTTCTTCCTGTTTTGTAGTTAATCTAGATCGCAAGTAAAAAAAAAGTCATTTTTATATTTGTAGTATCAAGCTTGCAAATATAGGCATCATTACCAATCACGACTGTTCTCTGCAACTGTGTGCATGCAGTTATGTATGCCGGTTATATTTTTAATTAATCATACATCAAAAATATTGTTCTGGTTTATTAGATGTGTTTAGAATATTTCTCTATCAATTTTGTGATTTATTGTTCAGTATCTTTTATACTTTACATTATATTTTCTTCATTTCCTTTTTGTTCTGACTGTCCGTGGTTGTTTTTATTTCAAAAGCTTGTATTGCTTACTTTGAAACGGCGTTACTATTATTGCACGCTGGTATCTCGCCTACCTTGTTTAATACGTTATTAACTCTGTAGAGAACGCTGTATGCCACGTTGTTAGAACTCGTAGATTGCCCCCATTTTCTTTCAAAATATAAATATAATATTTGGGAGACAAAGTATGGGGTCATTTATTTTGTTGTTATCATTTCGCTTGAGAGAACACTAATCCTTGCATTTTAGTTTAGACTGTTTCATGTTTTAAATGGAACTATAGCCTACAATTTCCTCCTAATATAGGAGTGTCTTTCCAGGAATAAACCCAGGTGAATGTAGAACAATTAGGTTTTGTGGCATCGGGCTGTGTAACGATAGACAAAACAAATAACTAAATAACAAAGTAAACAAATAAATAAATACGTAGATAAATAAAACATATGTAGGCATTATGAACAAAATTAAATGAAATGGTTAATAACTTACCATGAATTATGTGCTAAGGCTATCATGTTAATTGAACTAGCTGATTTGTCATCTTTAGTATTCCCATGGAAATAAAATGAAAATGTGTCGCTCTATATACATTGCTACTTAAAGGCCATAGCATGTGATTCCATGTTACACGTATTATGATGATTCGACGTCTTTAGAAAATGTTGCTTCTCATGAAGGGGTTTAAACTGGAGAGGCTCTTTTTTTTTGTCCCGATGCTTAGAAGAATTTATGTAGGAAAAACGATGCAATACAGGTACAAAATATCATTGCGTGGAGAAGGATAATTGGAAGTGGTGATATTGTCAAGTAATTTTATTTAATAAAGAAGACCGTTGACAGACAAACGCTAACAAAAAATAACATGTAAAAAATTCATAGACAACTCCAGATTAGAAGCGAACGAAGACATAAAGACAATAACTTTTAGAATCATAAAACATTTGGAATTGGGTTCAAATTATTCTTGACACTTAGTATTGCCTTATTCTTCATAATTAATTAATCTTTTGTGGACGCGGACATAGCGATTCAAAATATATAAGAACGAAGTACATTACACAGTATCACACATCCTCGTAGGAAATATGTGATTCAGCAATCCCACTTATTTTATAGACAGTTATACGTTTCAATAATATGTGTATTTGTTACAATTATATTCAGACTAAATACGGATATTAATTATTATATATTTCAGTATGTATAATTCATCAAGTGATAAAATCATTAACAATGCAATGTACACATATTTAACGAAAAAAATCTATCTTAAGCGGAATTCAAAAGCTTTATTTGTTTCCTAATTGGCAGACATTTTTGCAAGTATCGTGCAATACATATTTATGTTAACATCTTTCGCTTCGTATTGATAGAGCACTAGCATCTCGTAATTTTACCAATTTCTTGTTAAGTCTTGTGTTATTACTATTAATCTGTTTGACATTAATTAAGAGCATGGATTAAGCAGAGCCAGCTTAAAAGATAATTTAAGATTGGAAAAGGAAAGTCGAGTCTTTTGAAGTTGGAACTATGCATGTTTAAACATTGACTAACTAGATGAGTATCCTAAAGTCCATTGCATCGGAGCAATCTAACCTTATCGACTGTATTAGACTTATTCAAAAAATTATTTAAAATATTAAAAAAATTATTACGTACCATCGTATGGACACAATTTAACCACCGACCAACACAAAACTTATTTTTAAGTATCATTTTAAATATTCACATAAGAAAAATATATTTTGTACCCATTGATAATAGTAAAATAAGAAAATAATATTTTTCTTTTCACTCAATATAATTTCCCATTGATTGAAATTGCAGATGTTATCAAATATCAAATAACTATGATGATATCAATACTACTACTACTACTACTACTACTACTACTACTACTACTACTACTACTACTACTACTACTACTACTAATAATAATAATAATACTAATAATAATAATACTAATAATATCAATAATGAGACGGGCATAGCTTTATAAATGAGTTGTGAAAATAAGAAACAACCCTAAGAACAGCCACTCTCTAGCCATCTTGTCTAAAGTATCAAAACTTCATTCCTGAATAACAGCCAAAGCATTACCGGAATCTTCTTCAAGTAAACCAATTCTTGGCAATTTTATACAATCTCCAATATTTTTTGCCCATTAAAATTTTACTTTGTAACAAGCCCTCACGTCAAGCAAAACCACAATGGCGGCAATTTTCTTCTTCTTCTTCTTCTTCTTCTTCTTCTTCTTCTTCTTCTTCTTCTTCTTCTTCTTCTTCTTCTTCTTCTTCTTCCTTCTTCTTCTTCATCTTCTTCTTCTTCTTCTTCTTCTTCTTCTTCTTCTTCTTCTTCTTCTTCTTCTTCTTCTTCTTCTTCTTCTTCTTCTTATTATTATTATTATTATTATTATTATTAAACTTGAAAGATATAAATTAGTATATGAATTAATGTTAGAGCCAGCTGATAAATGAAATATTATATTCTTGCCCAAAAAAAACTGACAAGTTATATTGCCAAATTGTTTCATATTTTTTTTTTCAGGTTCCAAGTACATACGAATGTATAAACAACATTACACGTCAACCAACCATCTCAGCTTGTTTTTGGATTAGGTGCAGAGTTTAAAGATCTATTTTCATGATTAATTCATTTCGCAATAACAAAATTAAACCTGCTCAAATTATTCCCCTCTATTAATTAATAAAATGGGTTCCTTAGTATTGTATGTGCTTCAAATCAAGGATAAAGTTTATATCAGTTTCACTTGTTTGTAGCATTGTACATATAAAAAATGCAGCTAAAAATAATTTTAGTTTTGCATCAAAATCTGAATTGTTCACGAGCTTCATTTCTAGTTTCAAAGCTATAAGAGATTATCAAAACTCATTTTCTAAAATATATGTATAAAACTTGTTTACCACAAAGTAATCTTTTGTCCCAAAATTTAAACAATTATTCCGAAATTCCTTGCAACCTGAAATACTGGTTCCGACTGTAATTTAGAATATGCACCATAATTTCATTAAGTCAAATGTTTCTGCGAGAAAACTCTATTTGACCTTTTCATTGATAATTAACAATTAATATTAAATATAAACTATGACTCTCTTTGAAGAGTAACTTTAGAAATGTTATCATCATCGCTTTGATCATATTCTCCACAATAATATCGTAGATTGTTGGTGTGTCTCTTCATAATACAAAAATGTATGCCGAAAATATATAAATAGTAACAAACATTTACAATCAAAAAGAAAATCGATACTTTTCTTCCTGTTTTTTTATTTACTCTTGATAGCCGTTGAAATAGTCATTTTTATATCTGAAGTATCAAACTCGCAAGATTAGATATCGTTAACAATCCCTACAATTATCTAACATTTTTGTTACGATATGTTTAAATAGAGCTCTTACTTTTTCGATAGTCGTAAAAATTAACATTGCTTTGGTTCTTTACATGTATGTACATTATTGCTCTATGAATTATATAATTTATTTTAAAAGTATATCTCTTATACTTTCCATCATATTTTGTTCATTTCATTATTGTCCTGACTGGTCCTGTATTATTGTTTTATTTTAATAGCATGTATTTCTTTCGAAGTTGTTGCTATTATTGCGCAGTGATATTCGCGTGCCGTGTATATTGTGTCATTAATTTTGTAAAGAAAGCTGTATGCCATGTTGTTAAGACTCGTATACTAACTCCATTTGCTTTTAAATATGAATATAATCTTTTAGAGATAAACTTTTGTGTAATTTATTTTTGTTGTTACCATTTCGCTTGAAAAAAAACAAAACTAACCGTCTGAGACGGACACGAGTTTTTAAGTAAAACTAATACCTAGAGATTCCTTATAATATAGGAGTGTCCTTCGTTGCAGCTATAAAAATGTTATACTTTTAGCTATTAGTCAGGATTTTGCGGCATCGCGATGTGTAAATAGACAACCAACTTACTATCAATGCAATAAATAAATAAATAAATAAATAAATAAATAAATAAATAAATAAATAAATAAATAAATAAATAAATAAATAAATAAATAAATTTGAACGCATTATGAATGAAAGTAAGTCATAATGTTAATAACATATTATGAATGATGTTATTAGAACATTCTTTTTAAAAGCAAAATAAGTTATATATACTAGGTGATATGTTATCACCAACATTCCGATGGAAAGAAAATGAAAATATGTCAATGAACATACCTTGTTGCCTAAAGTCATTGTCATGTAATTCCATGATATTCGTATATGATGATTCAGAGTGCTTCCCTTGCGTATGTTTGATTCACACGGATAGGAGAGGCTTTGTTTTTCTCAGTGATTTTAAGCACTGGTATAGGGAAAACAAAGGGTCCTCAACTACCAATTGAATTTAACTAACGCCAGACGACAGACCGCTCCGCCTACCAAATCACGTCACTTAACCCCCGACAATCTTGCAGTATTTGGCAAAGAAATATATTTCAGTTTATGTGATATGTTTATTTAATGTGATTTGTATTATTCTTAAAAAATATAGACTTGCAAAGTTGCATTTATTATACAGTAATAGACAACATTTATGTATGTAGTTTAAGTTCGTACATTAATAACCTAATAACCTAAGTGTTTTATTTTAGAAAATAATAGCAAACAATTGTAAAGCTATTTAAGAATTTATTCATATGAAAGGAAATTTGCCGTTATCCTTGTTAATTTTATCTGACCTATGCTTATGCTGCCTTAGAAGTAAATAAATTAAAAATTAATAACATAATCGTAATTAAGTAATGTTTAGAAGTATACTGTTGCACATAATAATCTTAAGGTCTGCTTTGTTAGTATGAAGAAATGTTTATCAATGACCTCTGTTGATGTAAACATGTAAATGCATGTTTAACATATCAAAAGATAATTATTTGAAACCTTTATTTCGTATTTCTTTATTTCTAATTACATTTTTGTATCATCATCCCTCCTTCGAGCCAATAAGAATGTAAAGCAACACTCTGTTTTCTGAAAGATTGAGACGATAAATAATTTATTTTGGGACAAGCCAACATTAAACTGTAAATTTTCAAACTTTAAAATAATGCTGCCTTGGGTTAAATGCTTCCTATACAAGAATAAAAAGTCCGAAAGTTAGGACTTTTCAATTTTTTTTCTTTAAGTTAACAATGGGACATACCTTAATGCAAACAAACACGTTGCAATTGCCATCAATTGTGCCTTTATTCAACTGATCGTACATGCGACAAGTTATTGTCCATCGAAGTTTCGCCTGTGTTTCGGGAAAGGAATACATCTAATTCCTCCATTCAGACGATATGGATATTGACTGTCAGAATTACAAGACTTGTATTCACTGTTATCGATCGAGAAATCAACAAAATCATTTCAAAATTGTAAATACATAAAGATCAAATCATTGTTGCTACAAGCATCTTGTCGGTGGAAAATGGCGGACTTAAGGAATACCTGGAGGTGTGTCTAATTTACGCATGCTTATTGGTTAAATGATCCGACTTGATTCAAAAGTGGCGATAGGTCAATTGTGTCGGAGCACTGCAGCGGAATGTTTCTAAGCAGGAGACATTGTTTCAGATTTGTGTTTGAATAATAAGTAACTTAACAGACAAGCGTTAACAAAATATGCAATAAAAAAGTAAATATCGCCCAATCAGATTCACAGGCGGATGAGGACATATAGACAATAATAACTAAAGAAATCAACCGAGAATGAAACATATGAAAAATGAATTCACGTGTCCCTCCCTCCCTCCCTCCCTCCCTCCCTCCCTCCCTCCCTCCCTCCCCCACTCCCTCCCTCCCTCCCTCCTTCCTCCCTCCCTCCCTCCCTCTCTCTCTCTCTCTCTCTCTCTCTCTCTCTCTCTCTCTCTCTCTCTCTCTCTCTCTCTCTCTCTCTCTCTCTCTTGTGTTCTGGTGTAAATTCACACGCCCTTTAAAAATTTTAGGTATTTTTTACTACAATAAAGTAAAATTGGCAAAGTAATGCCTATGTATGTATGTATGTATGTATGTATGTATGTATGTATGTATGTATGTATGTATGTATGTATGTATGTATGTATGTATGTATGTATGTATGTATGTATGTATGTATGTATGTATGTATGTATGTATGTATGTATGTATGTATGTATGTATGTATGTGAATTAAAAAAATATTCTAAAATGACCGTAAAAATCGTTTTTTTTTTCTACCTGCCAAAAACGGATATAACGTACATTGACCCCTTCTATTCGACATAGCCATTTTTTAAATTTAATTTCCCAATGTAAATGTCTTTGTGATTTATTATAGTATCGTGCTTTCTTTACAACAAACATGGTACACACTGTGTTGCTAACGGATGTTACCAAAAGAGTGATTATGGTACAAAAGTATTAATTCTTTTTCCGAAAGACACTGTTTACCAAAGAATATGGATTAAAGCTGAGAGATCGAATGGGGTGAGGGATTTGAAAACTATACTTTTCATGCCAACATCAACAGCCAGCTTGCATACGGCATATTGAGGACAGTTGCTTTTTACACCTTCCTTCGGTGGTGAAATCTATTGGTGTACAAATGAGATTGAAGTTATTTAAGACAGGAGTGCCTACAATTTTTCGAGGGACTGTCAAATATAAGAAAAATGCCTTCCTTCACCCGATATGTTTAGACCTAAATCCCGAAGAAAGCTCTATGGGGTATATGAGAGGAGGAATAGAAAGAGCATACGTAGCATGTATTAAAAAAAAAGATATCAGTACCGCAATGTAACTGAATATGTTAAATATTGATGTTTAAAATAGCCGTTATACTTTTTGAGCTTGCAGAATGTACGCTATGATTAAACTCTTTATTTAGCATTATTATAACAAATAAGAAACTCAAATGGATTTAAAAAATAGAAATAGATGTATTTCTCTGGATCGTTCCTCATTTATATTTGTACCAGTCTGTAGAATCATATATATATATATATATATATATATATATATATATATATATATATATATATATATATATATATATATATATATATATATATATATATATATATTACTTACCGTATATAATGGGACACGAAAAATAATAATTTTTTTTCCTGTCGCAGAACTTATGGAGAAACTTGTTTCCTCATGGTTACATGCGAAATTAAATAATTTGTGCTAAATTTGTGCTCTACCCCCACTGCATGGTAAAAAAAAAAAATAGATAAACAAAATATTTGTTTGAAAATAAAATGAAAGAAACTAAAGTTGCATTGTTATCATTTATTTGTTCTTTTTTCATCATGCGAAATGTATTAAAGAAAAACCTGCATCCACAAACTCCGTAAATGTAGCGGATACTGGTTGGCGTATGCATAATTACTGTAGAATTTTACTTATATAACACACGACAATTTGTTCGTTGACTTGAGTTGCAAAGAAACGAATCGTGTTTCGTTGTGCTCGAGGGTTGAATATGTTATAAAACTGAAAGCTGGCTCCAACAAAATCGCAAACAAGACTGATTGCTTAAAGGCAACTGCCATTCACGAATGATGCACTGTAAGGTGCAAAGTTACCAAGATTGTATTATAACAAGCTACATTCATTGTGAGTTCAAAGGACAATCTTCTCACGAGAATGGGTTAGGAAAGTAGTATTAAAGCAAGTTATTGTCGTGTAAACTATTTACTCCACGATGATCGATGCCAGTTTGTTTCAATTATCATATCGGATGTCAAATAAATAGAGGTCCGATTGGTGAATAAACACAATTGGCAGTAAGAAATAAACTCATTGCTGAAACTTACCGACGGGATATCAGATACAAGTTTTTTTTTTTATTACAAATCGAGCCAACCCAATAAACCTACTTAAAGTGTGCTTATTATTTTTTGAAATTAAGTCAGCTCCCGTAAGGAACCCAACTTCGGTTTCTTTGGATTTCTTTGAAGTGTGCCGATTTTATTTTATTTGACAAAGCCGTCTAACATAGAAAAATCAGAATTGATCCCTGTTTACCGGTATTAACAAGAATTTTGAAAATAAATAAAAACATGAGAACAGTTTTGAAAGTGATACCAAGTAGTGCGTCGTGTATAAGGCTGAACAGTAAATTCGTTTCTAAGTTTCATCTAAATGTTCCCTATCCATAGTTTATAGTGTTTTATTTTGCTTCATATTGTGAGATAAATGCACGTTATTTCCGGTTGGCGTCCTCTGTTGGTGGGAAATCTTTTTTAAGGGGAAGTAACAGCATTGTATACGTATATTTCCAGTAATTAAATGATTAATTCTTCTTCATATTTAATATTTTCTTTTAAAATTCTTTTTTGTGCGAATGTAACTACTTTTAGTCATCTATATATATATATATATATATATATATATATATATATATATATATATATATATATATATATATATATATATATATATATATATATATATATATATATATATATTAAACCAAATGTGAAAGATAAAAGACACTGTCAATATTTGATATACAAATTATTAACCGCAATAAAATCTAAAGTACTTTTAATTTTAACATTTTTTAAAAAAAAATTAAATCATAGAGATAATTGCTTTTAATAATTTATTCTCCTGAGTTTCTAATTGCGTTAACTTGTCTGTCTCTCACTGCAGCAAAAGGTTTCTAGAAATCTTCTTTTCAGAGCCATACTACATCACAATTTCAAATATAATTATGAACTCCCTCTCTGTCAAGAGAGTATCATGTTCACTAAACATTGATCTTAATTCAGATATATTCCAACAGTTAGAAATTCCAAGAAACTATTTACATTATTATGAGAATACTCTATACTTACAATTTCAAGGCCATTGGTAACATCGTCATGGTGTGCACCATTTGATGTTAGGTCTCAGCTGTGTCCCTATTAATTTTTCACTAAAATACATTTCTTTGACACCTCACCGTATGCATTCATACATGGTTGGCATACTTCATATAAGGCCTTTCTTTCTTGTTTGATATATTCAAGCATGAAAGATTCAAGAACCCCAAGTTCTTTCATTCACATGGCAAAGTTCTCACTTACGCGAAACATTGGTCGTGCTTGATGTTATTCATCATTTACTGCATTATCGGCTTTTTATATCATTTATCTCTAATGAAGAAGTAACTTTACTGATTATTAGCAATTAATTAATAGATGTATATAATGTATTAATATTTAAGTTTCAGTAGGAATTTATGAAATAAAAAAAGTATTCTTATTATACGTGTACGTACTCGTCCATATCGTCTGGCCTAGGTACGACATGAGAAACCAAATATTATACATTACGTCTTGGCTTACGTAGACCAAATTGCACAGCTACAGAGGAATAGGTTTGACCCAGCCTGCAAAACTGACATTTATTCACTTATTTCGTTTAGTTTATTTATCCAACATAAAGCAACTGTGAGGACATAGCACGCTATTTTATTGTATTTCTCAACTTGTTTGGTAACAATTAATCTAAATGAATACGACCTTTTTAATTATACTGTTACATTTAATTATACTGTTACATTTAGAAAAGTATCTACAACTCAATGATCGAACTTTTAAGGAACGATCAATTGAGTTTGCAACTCGTATAGGGATGAAACACATGGGAACTAGCACACATGAAAATACAGTAAATGCACGCGATTTTATATTGGAGTTTTAAATAAGAAGTTATCAGTGTCATTCAAACGTTTATATAAATTTGGTCATCCTTGAGATCTAATGTATCGAAATCCTACAAAGGAAATAAGGAAACTTGTAATAAAATGTATGACATTGAATAAACTAGTATTACATTATCAGATGCTATCCTCCTGCTCACTGTAATTTGTATGCATATATATTATCTCTTTATTTGACAATCTGTCTACCGAACATGCGTCGTATAGAGTGCTGGCTGTAGTGTTACACCATTTAGTAATCACGTCCTATCGCCACTCCCAAACATGTTTGCAAAACAGGATGTAGTCTTTCTCTAAAACTGATAGCTACAGGTCATAGGCTGTGATATCAAATTACTTGGCGTCAAAAAGCACTATTGACAAAAGCAAATATTTCCATAATTCGCCCAACCCTGAAAGTTCCACAGCTATGGTTGCAAAATATGCAAAGATAAAATGAATAAATGTTATAAAATGTATAAGGGAATTTAAAAAAAAAAATTCGTAAATGATTCGTGTTATAAAGAAAATTTATTACTCTGATCCATCGAGTACTGTCACCCGACCTCGACATCATGTCTTTTTTTTTTTATAGTAAGCTTTCGGAGAAGAGTGAGGAAACTATACTTCCAAGCTGAGAGCAGTTTTACGGTTGCTCTCTTGGTTAATCACGTGATTACAAGTCCAAAAAGAAAGAAGAATGTGGTAACACTTGGATGTACTCTTAATTCAATCAATGGAAACAATGGTTGCTATTTGCTCTGGGGACTTGATTGTGTTGCAGTTTACACACATCTATAAGTTTGTGTATATAGTGTATAATACAAAAAACATTAACTTTTCTTGGAAACAAAATATTGGTTCTCACTGTTTCCGAATTTTCATGAAACGTTCTTTTCTGGTATCTTTGACTTCAATGTATTTTTCTAATACATAATATTCTTTAAAGAAGCATTCAAGGTCATTGAATGTAGGTATGTCCCTTTTCATCTTGTATATGTAATACATTGTAAGTAGAAGAAACAAAATACTAAGGTTTTGTATTTAATAGGAGCTACATCTATATCTCCGAATAAAATCATTTTGGTGCTTGGAGTAAGTAATGTTTTAGTACATCTGGAATCCACCGGAAAAGATCACAACATAATATATTAATAACATTATTTCTAAAACCAAATCGTACATTTACAGGTATCATTAACATATATTTTATTAAAATAAATGTATACATGAGGTGAATTTTATGTAAAACAAGACATTGAATACGTTGTAGTTTTGAGTTCATTTTATTTACTTGGAATAATTTAGGATATATTTTGGTCAATAATCATTAGCAAATTTGAAAATTTGTTGCTGTCTTTTTCACAAGTTGGTGAAATATTCGAGTTAAAAGAAATTTGTAAAATTCTTTGCAACCTTTTTCACTGTGAAGAATAAATCTTAATTAGTAAATGATAAAAAGTCTGGCATTTGTGTATTCAGTGCTTAAATGAATTTTCTAATTAGTAAACGATAAAAAGTTTGGCATTTGTGCATGTATTCAGTGCTAGGTTTAATTTTCTAATTAGTAAATGATAAAAAGTCTGGCATTTGTGCATTCAGTGCTAGGTTGAATTTTCTAGTTAGAATATGATAAAAAGTTTGGCATTTGTGCATGTATTCATTGCTAGGTTTAATTTTCTAATTAGTAAATGATAAATAGTCTGGCATTTGTGCATGTATTCAGTGCTAGGTTGAATTTTCTAGTTAGAATATGATAAATAGTCTGGCATTTGTGCATGTATTCAGTGCTAGGTTTAATTTTCTAATTAGTAAATGATAAAAAGTCTGGCATTTGTGCATGTATTCAGTGCTAGGTTTAATTTTCTAATTAGTAAATGATAAAAAGTCTGGCATTTGTGCATGTATTCAGTGCTAGGTTTAATTTTCTAATTAGTAAATGATAAATAGTCTGGCATTTGTGCATGTATTCAGTGCTAGGTTTAATTTTCTAATTAGTAAATGATAACAAGTCTGGCATTTGTGCATGTATTCAGTGCTAGGTTGAATTTTCTACATAATGCTCGTAAGTTTGAGTGACAACTTGGAAGGGTAGATAATTTTCATTGATGTTTTACTTTTTTTTCGGAAAGTTTTCAAATTCAAGAAAACGTCACTGCCAAGTGAGCACATCGCTAATATAGATACAATTATGTTCAATACATTTCTTGTACATAATGGGTACTTTATTTACTAGTATTATTGTGTACATCCACAAGGTCGTTGTCATAAGATCTTCTCCTGTTTGAGGTATGTTTCTTTGTATTAAAGGTTTCCAAGCCAACAAATTCCATACCAAAACACATTAGCATTAAAGTTCTAAAATGATTTTAAACTTAATTTTGATTTCAAAGCAGTGAAATTCGTAAAAATCATTATTTGAAATACATGTGCAAAACTTATATACACCAGGATAAGAACGTTTAAAAAATATAAATCATATTGCTTTTGACGACCTTCTCAAAATTAAAATATTTATTCCGAAATTCCTTATAGACTCAAAAGGATTTGTTCAAAATATAATTTAGTATATGCACAATAATCTCAGCAAGTCATATTTCTCTGCGAGTAAGCTTTGTTGAAATTTTCCTTTTTGATTGATAGCTGACCCGAATTGATAAAAATATAAACCATGATAATCGTTGTAATGAGTGACTTGAGAAAATGTTATCAGAATTGATCATATTCTCCTAAAATTGTCTATGGTAGTAGAGTGTGTTTTCATATTACAAACATATTCGAGGAAAACCTAAAATAGTACCAAACGTTTACAATCAAAAAGATAATGTATACTTTTTCTTCCTGTTTGTGTTGTACTTTTGTCCGCGACTTAAAGAGACAATTTTTATATCTGAGGTATCAAACCTACAAATTTAGGCAACATTAATAATCCCAAATATTCTCTACCACTCTTTGTGTTTATGTAGTTATGTTATTGTTTTAATGTTCGTAAATCAAATATGCTCTTATTTATAATTACTCTATGTAAAATGTGATTTATTGAACAATATATCTTGTATAATTTCCATCATGTCTATTTCATTTCATTTTTGCCTGTTGTTTATACTAATTCTTTATTTCAATAGCTTGTTATGCATACTTTTAAAGGTAGTAATATTACTGCACGCGTATATCCCGATTATCTTTGTTAATGTGTTATTAACTTTGCATATAACCATGCATATCATATAACTAGAACTTGTAGATCGGACGCAATGATTTATATGAACTAAATGTAATTTCTTGAATATTATCTATGGTGTCGTTTATTTTTATGGTCATCATTTTGATTGAGAGAAAACGAATCCTTAAATTTCATTATACACTCTTTGAGATTTTAAATGGAACTATAGTCTATAGTTTCCTCCCAATATACGAATGTCTTTCCATGCAACTAAAAAGTGTTAAATATGTCAACCTATTGGTCAGGATTTTGTTGAATGACGATGTGTAACGATAGACAACTAAATAAATTTGAAGGAATTATAAACGAAAGCAAATAAGATTGGTAATTAGATTTGATAAATGATGATCTTAGAGCTATTAAAAAACATTTCATG
>JAEAOA010001917.1:120000-127500 GCA_016746295.1 Potamilus streckersoni
TTGAAGTTATACAATCAAAAACACCATCATCGTTACTCACAACCTGTCTCAAAGGCATGTTTAAGTCTGTTTTATCCCCGTCTGGATAGCCACATGGATCTATGTTTCCATCCTTTGAACAAATCTCTTGCTGTTCCATATCTGTAAAGGAAACAAATACACCATTGCAGTTCAGTAATAATAAACACAAAGCGTAAGGTGTCGTAATTTAAATGTATATTTGCGTGTTGGAATTTCGTAGTACGTAAAAAGCGGTACGTGACCACACCGGTTTAGTTAAAACTTCGAAAAATATTTAACTAATCGGCGTATTGCAGAGCGATTTATTTTGTCTGAACAGTTGATAATTTTATCCTCACTGAAGATAATATCTATGGGGTGATGAAATGACACCAGAACCAATTGTGAGACTGATCCTACAAAATATAAAATATCGTTGTTGCGTCGTGATACTGTAAAGTGCGTGACAGAAACAATTTATTATCAGATGGCGGTCCATCTGGAGTTGTTAAAATGGCGTCCAGGACACGAATAAGGCAGGACCTCTCATGTATTTGTAAATGGTGTAAACCAATAATTTTGCATCCATTATTTTGAGAGCCATAATAGGCAGCCTAATCTGACATATTATCTGTGAAGTATACAAGAGACATACCTGTTTGCCGTAATTTTCATTTTCTCGCGAATCTTTCACATATCAAGTTTTTATTCCAAATGCATTTGTTGGGTATCGATGCAAAGCTACGTAACTAATGAATGAGAATGTAGAATTGCAATTATTTTTTTTTGGCATACCCATCTCATTTGTGATTTAATCCTTAGAGTATTGAAACTTAGAATATCTGCATGTTGAAGTGAGAGAAAGAGAGAGAGAGAGAGAGAGAGAGAGAGAGAGAGAGAGAGAGAGAGAGAGAGAGAGAGAGAGAGAGAGAGAGAGAGAGAGAGAGAGAGAGAGAGAGAGAGGAGAGAGGAGAGAGAGAGAGAGAGAGAGAGAGAGAGAGAGAGAGAGAGAGAGAGAGAGAGAGAGAGAGAGAGAGAGAGAGAGAGAGAGAGAGAGAGAGAGAGAGAGAGAGAGCGACCTATTACCAGCTATGATTTTTTTAAAAGATCGGAATTTTTAAAAAATGAGAAAATCAAACAGTTACTGTTCAGAAGTATACTCTTGCACATCATAATTTGCCACTTCTACCCGTCATGAGCTTTAACTTTAAGTAATGATGGGTGTTGATTTAAAGATGCAGATGCACTCTTAATATTTCGAAATTAAATATCTGAAACCAGTTTTTATATATCTTTATTGTTAATTACAATTTTCATTCCTCGCCTGTCATTCAGCTCGATGACTGAAAGTAAAGAGTCACTTGAGCGTGTAAAAGATCAAGACGATGAAACTCTATTTTGGTTATAACTAATATTAATGTGTATATTTTAAAAATTAATTCTACCAATTACGAAAATTAAATTCTCCAATGCTTGCCATTTGAAAAGTGGCATTTTTCACCATAATATTCTGTTCAAACCATCCCCGTGTTTCCATGCCTCGTAATATGTCGGCCTATTTGGGCACAGCTGTGAAAAGATGTAACTAAACCGATCTTGTAAAACATTAGCCAAGTTTCATATTAAAAGAAATCTATTATGTGTAAGTGAAACAACAAAGAATATGATTTAATTTGTTTAAAACATCTTGTTCATATGACCACTCCAGATGCGGGAGGTAGTGGGTTCGATCCCCGGCCGAGTCATACTAAAGACTTATAAAATGGTACTAACTGCTGCATCGCTTGGCGCTCAGCATTAAGAGGTTAGTATTAACACTGGTCGTCTGATATTAGTTAAGTGTGACTGATGGGACATCATGCTACATGTCTGCGGCATGATTCTCCAGTGTTAGACATCACTATAAACTGCCACACTGCAGACATCGTCGCGATATGAATGAAAAATGTTAAAGCTACGTTAAAAATACAAATCTCTCTCTCCCTTGCACACACACACACACACACACACACACACACACACACACACACACACACACTTACACATTTGTTTATATGAAAAAATTGCTAAAATATTAGAAGCAGACTATACGGAGGGGAATTAATTTAGAATTCCGTTAAAGCGGCACGTTGACACGTTGGGTAGCAGACGATATTGTAAGAGTGGGACAACTTGCAAACTTGGAAACTTGGATTAAGATGCAGATTTTTTAAAGGTATACATTTCCATCTTTTAAATAAAGTACATATTGGTATGATTCTGAAAGGTACATATTAAATAGGATTTTCTGGGTTACAGGTTCAAGAAATTCATGGAGAGGGTTTTCATGTTGATATTTAGAAATTACATTTTCATATGCATTTCGTGTCGAAATGTGGGATATTTTTGTACACTTTATAAATATTATTTTTCTTAATTAAAGTAAGATCGTTCTTTCTTGATACAAAATGTATTTTTTTTAAACCCAAACTAATACGTGAGCCAATGTTTACAGGAAGAACATCGTTGCGCAGAATTACACGAAACGCAGAATTGGCTCACATGGTATTCTAGTTACGTTCATTTTTTTAATTAAATTTTTCTTTGTTTTCCTTCAAGTAATCGACTGGTTACGTTTGTTGCATACTTTTTATTTTCGCAAAGAAATACGTGGTAATTGCCATCGTGTCTGTGTTTAGCCGGTATCCGGGGGACCACATGTCTATAATCATCCAAGTTCTTTTTTTTATGGGTTTTTGAAAAGGAATAAATATTATTTCTCAATATATTCGATCTTGATATTGACTGTTAGAATTACCCCCCCCTTATCGATCAAAAACATTATCAATTCAAAAATCGACATAACATGGCACAAATTGTAAATATTTACAATAACCAAACTAAAATGCAGACAATACTGTAATGCTGATGAATTTCTATAAATGTCCGATATTTCCATCGAGGTGGGGCGAACGTCCATGTACGAGGTGGGGAGAAATGTCCATTGAAGTGAGGCGAAATGTCCTGGGCCGAAACGTCCATGGGGCGATTTAGTGAAGAATTGGGTCGGTGAAGGGATTATTGGTGACCATTACAGAATTTTAGATATGACAAACCACTGAAGGTATAAAGTCTCATAATATTTCATCCTTATTTTACAAGTAATCATTTCGCCTATTTTTTTTTTATAACGAAATAAAATTATGGTTATTAAATAAAATTGAAAATTATAACCTATTAGTACTAATTTATACTCGGACTGACGGATAAAAGACATATTTTTGGTACCAACATTTTTTTTTAGGTGGTGTGATGATCCAAAATAATTTTCGAAAACATTCTTGCTCTGATTTGCAGAAAAGGGAACTAATTATATTGGTTTTTATTAGTTAAAAACAATAAATAATTTTGGGGAAGATTAATATTCTGGTTTGAAGGAAAATTCCCGCCTCACCTTTCAGAAGAATGTGGTGAGTAATCGAATTAAGTTATGTTAAGTGTGTATAGCTAAATATAATTGTATGCATTTTTTATCATTTGATTGAAAGGCTGTCTTTATAGCTCGATATAATTAGTATGCATATTTTATACCTCTATTGATGGCTGTCTGTTTCATAGCATTCATTTCTAGATACCCCTCCTAACCATCTTCGTAAAAAGGATGCTGTACACGTGAAACATAATATGTTGAAAACTGATGGCTACAAGTCAATGACATTTTCTTGAAGGATAAACTCTTTGGCTCTCCATGTTTATGCCATATGTTGGTAAAACGACGGGAAGAAATTGGGTACTAATCTGCCTGCCTTTAAATACAGTCTTTTATGAGATATGTCACATGTCTTGTTATAAACGAAAGTAATTACTATATACATGAATTTTTATTTGAATCTCTGCAGCCGAATAAATGTTATATTATTATTAATAATCATATAGATTGTATTTAGAATATTCTCGTTGTAACACACACACACACACACACGCACACACACACACACACACACATATATATATATATATATATATATATATATATATATATATATATATATATATATATATATATATATATATATATATATATATATATATATACTGCCTGCACATATTTCAATGGAACTGCTGCACGTAGTCCAAGTAATAATGTCAGGGTAAAGATTTCATCTTTGTGTAGAATAAGTTGCAATCATATAGCGTATAAAATATGCAATGATTCGGTAAATGGTATTTCATTAAAGTTTTAAGTTTTTGCACATGATCAAGGTGTCTTTATGGGCAAGTACAATTATAAAAGCGTAGATTTCCCATTAATTCCAAATCAAAAGTAAAATATTTAAGATCCTTTACAGAATAACAAAAATGTTGATGTATGTTGATTTAAAAAACTTTAGCTTTCCAACTGGAACACACACTAGTCAAAATCTTGTATGTATGTATGTATATGTATATATATATATATATATATATATATATATATATATATATATATATATATATATATATATATATATATATATATATATATATATATATATATATATATATATATATATATATATATATATATATATATATATATATATGTATATATATATATATATATATATATATATATATATATATATATATATATATATATATATATATATATATATATATATATATATTATAATCAACTTTAAAATATCACGTTCTCCTGAAATAAACCCCAATGAAAAAAATGCGATGAAAATCTCGTGTTTGTCTCTTATTGCAATTTTCCCTATATTATCTTGATAATCTTTTCTTCTTATTGTATTCATGCTTTCCTACCATTTAATGGAATGCATTAATTAACACAAAAATGTCTTTGTTTGTGTGTGTGCGTTCCTCTGAGAGAGAGAGAGAGAGAGAGAGAGAGAGAGAGAGAGAGAGAGAGAGAGAGAGAGAGAGAGAGAGAGAGAGAGAGAGAGAGAGAGAGAGAGAGAGAGAGAGAGAGAGAGAGAGAGAGCAACTAAGAAAGTTACGCAGTTAAAAACGACAATGTAAATAGCATGCCTTCCTAGCATGCAATATGTACATGAGTTCAAATGTCTTGCGAATCTGTTATTTATACTTATTGCAAGACAAATTACAGAGTATGCGCACACTTATATGTATCTGAAACAATTAAATACAATTCCAAAATGGAATAATTCCTTTCAGCACAGAAGTATCTAATTGGTTTGAGGTTAAAATGACCCAGAATGGACATTCTATTTATTATTAAAAATGTACAATTAAAGGTCATGCAAAATATAAACAAAAGCATTTTCTTACAAAGCGGTAAATTTTACATTTAAATAGAAAGTATTTACTCGCTCTTGTATTGTTTATAACTTGAGGCTATCCATATATTTTATTCTAATTAACTGCAAAAATTTATTATTAATATTTTGATAAAATAAATTGCTAAAGCTTTTCTTGCTGTTAAATTATTGATTCCTTAAAAACAGAGAAAAAAAATCATATCTTAACAAACATTTTGTTTATTTGCCAGCAAATTACATACAAATGAAAAATAAAATTGGAGACTATGTTGTAAATTTGGTACATTATTAAACTTTCTTGTATATTATATTATCATTATTTTCGCTAGTCTCCGTAGAGTCTCGGTTAGTTCGGACAGTCAACTTCAATGTAAGCTTAAATATGGCTTTTATTGCAGCTTTTAAAGAAAAAGAAAGAATAAATCTTCAAAACACCGAAGTTTTCTTAGTTGCTTCAATCTCAAACTTTTTATATTTCCGACATCACTTGATTGTAACGTTGGAGAATTCCGATCAATAAGAAATAGAAGCAAGCTTTTGACATTTTATGGAATCGTTTGAAGTTAAGCAGTTTAAACACTCAAGTCGTCAGATACATCTTGTCTAACAAGCATGCCCGATTCTGTTTTATGTTCATTGAAGAACCAGAAGCAGGCAAGTTTTTATTCATTACATAAATTAAAAAAAATAAATAAACAAATAAGTAAATAAATAAATAAAACAAAAAAAAACAATTAAACAAACAAACAAGCAAGCAAGCAAACAAACAAACAATTAAACAAAGAAACAAACAAACAAACAAACAATAAATAAATAAATAATACACTTTATTGAAACAAACACGACACAGAAAGACTTTTAATTGTTTGCTACAGAATTTTGCATTATCATGAAATAAGTGTGCTTGGATTACTTTGGTTCTCTCCAACCTCAAGAAAGTATGCTAAAACGTTGAATAAGTTTATACACGTCTGACTGAATGTATGTATGGTCGATAGGTCCATAATTCAGAATACTCATTTGTTTTAGCTTGCATATTACGAAGAGTACTATTATAAAGAAGTGTGTTGAAAATTTAAACTGACTGAATGGATAAATGGAACTCAAACATCATATCTGAACAAGACACAAACCAGTACAGATGTTGTAACTCGAAGAGAACATATAATATCGATGTACAAACCAAATAAAAATAAGATCTGAAAAGATGTATTAAATATAGGTAAGATAATACATCCGTTATTGTGTTCAAAGTAATGAGTCATCGGAACAAACTTACCCTGTGTCACAATACATTTTCATGCAACAAGCATGAGAAAAATGGAGTCAGTATTCTAATCTTTACATCTATCTAAATCAGGGTTAGCAAAATGTATTAGCTCCAGTTTACATTACAAGTTTGCAAACTGATTCAAAATATTAAACATTCTAGAAAAGATATCGAATAGTATATAAATCATGTTTAGTAAATGAAAAATATGAAATCAATAACGTTATAAGTAAATTTTAGTATTCACCTTTCTTTTGTCGTGGTGATTTTACATTATATATACACAAGTTCTGTAAAAATTCGACATCCTCCAAAACAAGCAACGATTCTAAAGACCCTTTGAATTTTTAATATCGCTTTGGTTTTACATATTTTGGTTGTTTTTAAAATCATCTAATGAAATATTAGGAATTTTGAATTGTATCAGTGAGAAAAATCAGCGAATAGCAAGAGACCGATGTAAACTATGTCAGTGATTTCAGAACTAATCTGACCTTTTATTTTAATTGAATTTTAAACTGGAATTCTTGTCTAGCTGTTATGATATATAGCAAAAATGTTGAAAATGATTTCCAACCCGAAGATATATCACGTTAGTTTCCCATTTTTTTGCTACAGAGAATTATACACGTCATCATTGATGTATTATTATAGACAACTTTATCTTATTTCTCACCTTTAATTAATATTGATTTTATTTATTTTTGTATTTTTTATACTATTGATCGTACTTAAGAGGCAATGAATGAATGAACGAACGAACGAACGAACGAACGAATGAATGAATGAATGAATGAATGAATGAATGAATGAATGAATGAATGAATGAATGAATGACTGATATCGACTAGTTGAATTGGGAGCTTTTATACTGATCTATATTTCAAGGAACGTGTTCAAAGATAACACAGACAAAACCGTATGAAAATATGAATATACATGAGACAAAATCCATATTCAAAT
>JAEAOA010001917.1:130000-137500 GCA_016746295.1 Potamilus streckersoni
TAACTATATTCAAACTTTCGTGACAGGTTAACAGACTAGGATAGGAATAGAATTCTTGTCTCCATTCTCCAGCAATAAAAATTGTTGGCGTTGGAACCAATCAGTTCATCGAAGCGTTGTGCTTTCGGTCATGTATAAAGCTGCCTCAGTCCTCGATAAGACCAGAAATTACATATCACATTACATGGTTCAGATGTGCACGTAGTATAAGCATTTTAACTCACGTGCAGATGAAAATGAAGAGGATTGGAGGAGAGAAAAACACTAGCTGAAATATGTCGATTCACTAATGCCTGCGTAATAGATTGTAGTTTCATGATATATTTGTTGCATTTAAATAACAAAAGAAAAAAAAATAGAAAGAAGCAAACAATAAATCATGGGTTTTGTGACCACAAATGTAAATGTCATGCCATCTGATCAATATTTTCACCATTGATTGTACATTGCTTCATTAGTGAATAACTTATCCAGCCATTTGAAGTCGAACGACATAGCTTGGAAAAAAGGAGAATTATAAGATGACTTATGTTAGTAATATCTTAGCATTATGACCAATGTTATGTAATAAAACAGGTATCATGTGCATATCGACGAGATGATGATTTTTATATTTAAAAATGGAGATTTACAAATTATTCATTTTATACATGTACAAAAGTCTAGGGTTATTAAGATGAGTAATACGATGAAAGCTTTACTTACTGCACATTAAAGCAAAACAAAGTTGAAATATTTTTTTATATAAACATTCATTTAACAAGCAGTTCCTTATAATGAATACTCATTTTTCAGATTTGATAAATTATATCCCATTGTGAAGTTCCACATCTGTCATACAATTTGTATATATATATATATATATATATATATATATATATATATATATATTTACGCGCGATTTAATATAAGGGAAGCAACTCGAAAGTGGCTCTAATAGTGTTTTGTCGGCGTCTTGAAAACATTTATCGAAACATTTCTGTGAGGGTTAGCAACACATGTTTTGCAACCAAAGCCTATACAGGTAAAGAATACAATCTACATTTGAATCAAATCACAGAGAACATAGGTCGAAGCAGCACAAGAATTGATGTATCTATTATTTCTCACAATATGCTTCTCTAATTCTTCTCTTCAGCTTGTACTAGGTATAAAAAATTGGACGTACGTGAATGTAAGCAATATGAAGCGATGCGATGCAGCGATGGAGCGATGGTAATTTCATGGCTTCATTGCATCGCTTCATCGTGTCATCGCATCGCTTCATCGCACCATCACATCGCTCCATCGTGTAGTATATCACGATGGTGCGATGAAGCGAAGCGATGGAGCGATGAAGCGATGGTAATTTCATCGCATCGCTTCATCGCTCTGTCGCATCATCGCATTTTGCACACAAGATGAGAATAAACTATAAATCACTGAAATCAAGTTGGTTACCTATTCCTTATTCTTTATTTCCGATTCATTAAGGAAGAAGTAACTAGTTACTTATTCCCGATTAAAATATTTTCATATACATTTGAATACTCAGTACTTATTCACACCGAGTCTTTTTTATTTATTCATTATTCCAAAAAAGTAGTTAATTGGTTTCCACTTCCTTAATGCAGATGAGAGCTCTTTATGGAATGCATTGGTGTATCTCTAACCTGATTAAAGAAATACGAGTGCTATATAAACTAAATATAGACACGGATTATATGTAGGAGCGATTTAGGATATTGATAGGAAAAAGCGTTTAGTAATTTGATAGAGGATTAATTAGTTCTGGTAGTCGTTTGTGTCGTGTTGTGTGTTGCATGGCGTTAAGTATTAGTATTCGGATCCGAAAAGCTTACTAATGACTCATGTGAAAGGGAAAGCACAAAACACATGCAAGTGTGAAATTAGATATTTATTTTGTGTGGTAGTCCTGTGCTTAGAGGCGAATTATGTGGAGTAAGTACGAGTTTAAGAAGCATTCAGTTGACCTTGGATATTGCCCTGAAGTCCTTGGAACTGTGGAACTTAGCACACTTGTAACCGATTTCCAGAAATTGGGGTTACATATTGGGGAGTAGAGAGCGGGTAAAGCACATGTCGCAAGAAAATTTTATCTTACTTATACAGTTTGCTTATTAATTATCACCTTTAAAGAGATCTGACAAGGACCCTTCTTTGACATGTTATCTCTAGATGATAGTGTAGTCACGAAAGAAGACCTGAGGAATTTCGTTGAGCCGAATTCAAGAAATCAGCTAGACGACACATGCCGTAAGAAGATTTTATCATATATCCTTCTTTGACATTTTATATCTTGGGGATAGAGGTCCATCCACACAAAAAAGTGCTGACGAATTAAGTCGCGAGGAAACAGCGAAATAAGGGAAGCCGTATCCGCACCTGTTATGACCACCCCTTTCCGAAAAATAAAAACCAACATAAACAACAACACACAAATGTTAATAGAGTGTTTAGATAGTTTGTACTATTTTAAAACCTGCAAAGAAAGATTTTGATTTCAACGTGTTTTGTATAGTATCTAACTAGTTACACGTTCTAACAGTAGAAAAAGCTTTTTAAAAAATTCGTCAAGGCGATTTCAAGAAATCCATGGCAAGATGGAGGTCGTGTAAGACAATGCCGTGGCAACATTATATCTTTATACAGTTTTGACTTGGAATCTTCTTTGATATTTTATCTCATTGGAACAGAGTGAACTCTCTACGGAAGTCCTAACGAATTTCGTCATTAGCAAACCGCGATATAAAGGGCGTCCGATGGATATCGGGTATGAAAATCATTTAAAGAGTAATAGACTGAATCAAGAGTTCTTACTAATTGAACCTCTAATTAGAGTATTTTGATACATTTGTTTTTATAAATAAATACGTCGAGTCGATGTCGAGAAAGTTGCCGCCACAAAAAAGAAGGTCGAGTACAACGCATTCTGTATTAAAATTGTATTGCACGTATATATTTGGGCCACTGCGTCCCTTCTTTATAGAGTTTGAAATAGACCTTTCTTTGACATTTTATCTATACGGGGATTGAGTCCATCCATGAAAGAAGTTATGACGAAAGTCGTCGAGAGAAAACGGAAATAAGTGACGCCAGATGGGTACCGGGTGTGAAAACACGCACATGTCAATAAAAGGTATGAATAGTTTGTATTAATTGACCCCTTACTTAAAGGATTTTGATTTCATTGCCTCTCGTACAGTATCTAAACAGGGCTCCATTTTAACAGCAGGAAAAGTTTGAAGAAAATTCGCCGAGCCGATTTCGAGAAATGTGCTGCTAGAGAAAGGCTGTCGAGTACAACATATACAGTCGTACAGTTGGTCCATTATGTCCCCTCTTTAGAGTTTTGATATGAACCCATCTTTATTACTTTATCTCTAGGGGATAGAGTGCATCCACAAATAAAGTCCTAAAGAATTTCGTCATGAGGTAAGAGCAAAAAAAAAAAAAAAGAAAAAAAAAAAAAAAAGAGGTGTCCGACGGGCATCGGGTGTGGAAAACACCCAAATATTCAAAGGTTGTATCAGTAGTTAGTACTAGTGACGAATCTAAAAGTGGCCAGAGGTCTGGTTAAAGACGTGATAGAGGAGGAATTGGAGAAGGTGAGATGATTTATTAATTTGGAGTATGTTAAAGTGGAAAAATTGAAGAAGGCTGAACAAAAGTAAAGTACTTTTTAGAAGAAATAGAGAATTTAACAGATTGGTCTTTTGTGAAGCAGGGATTAGACCAATAAAATAAAGCAGAACAAATGGTTAGAAAGATGATGGAAGAGGAGGTGAAGAAGATAAAAGGTATCTAGGATAAGGAAAGAAAAAAGAAAGAACATAGAAAAAGGGGACATTGAGAAAATAAATGAAAATTGGAAAGAGGTACATGAAATGTTCAGAGCCATGGGACATCCTGATTGGATACCAGATGGTGAAAAGAAGAAGAAATGAATAATAGAGAAAGTGTGGAGATGGTGAAAGAAATGTAAGAAGAACCCAAAGGCCCTTTTCAGGGCCAATCAATTGCCTTGAAAAGATATAATTTTTTCTTGCCTTAAAATTATTTAGTCGATTTTGTATTGAATAGATTTATGTTCATAGATCTATGTATGTGCAATATATATATATATATATATATATATATATATATATATATATATATATATATATATATATATATATATATATATATATATATATCTGTGTGTGTGTGTATCTCTGTCTTTAACCCTATTTCTAACTACGTCTCTATGTCTATGTCTCTGTTTGTCCCTAGAGTAACGCGTAACTCCTTGTCACACTGTTCCATCCGATTGAGGTCAGCCACTCGTAACATTGTTGCCATTGTTTCCCCAGTGTGCAGTACCGTGACGTATCCCCCCTCTTAAATTCCCTTTATCACTAGAGAAACCCAATCCCTTGTCACTCTATAGGCCCACCTAAGTTAAATTCCCCTTGTGGCTATAGTACTGAGACATTTTTATAACATGGATGTCTTATTTGTCGCAGTAGTGCCCCCATTCATTACTCCTGTATTGATGACTTTACCGATTGTTTTTTTTAATACGACAATGTCTTACAACATCGGTTCTGCTTGCTTCATATTTATCATAGATCGGATGACATCCTAATTCATAAATAACAATATCTTTCTCCATTTGTTCCATTTATATAAATTTTTCTTTTTCTAATATAACATTTTTCAGCAGAGGAATACTTCTTGAGATAATCCTGTGCGTATTTATTCTGATGTCATCAGAAGCATTGTTTCTCGTAATATCGTAATATTTTCGTCTTTTGCAAGACACACATAACTGGTTCTTACCCTTAACCCTAACTCCACATTCCAGACATGGTTGTGGTCCAGTACTGCCACCACGAACACTGGCCATGTGATATCTAAAGTAATCTCCACGACAATTTTTTCCACGAGGATTTACTGCTTCGATCATGAGCCAGCGACAACTATTTTTGGCCTAATACATGTTATATTATTGGATAAAGTCCAACTGAAGATAATACTCTTCCTAATTATGTAGATGTCTCAACCTACAATTGCAAAGCAACTGCAAGAAGAGTATTTTAGTGTGACTGGGAAAAAACAGCTTTCCCAAGGTCAGAAATCGCCCAAGAAAATTACTAAACGAGATAAAATTGTTATTAACCGCAAGCGAAATTGAGAGATTAAAAATATCAAATCAGAGAAGAGTAGAGACAATTTTTTGAACGAGAACGAAAAAGATTATCAGCGATAGAACAAGAGTACATCACACATTTCGACTTAAATTAACCAAAGAAAAGAAACAGCTACCATTCCAACTACAATTACATGATTTTATCCAAATGGCGAAGAACGAATTTATCAACGTGGGTTGGAGTCTCAGGTTCGGCCAATAAGGGTACGTGAGAAAGCTTGCCAGAAGCTGCTCGTGGGTCAGTGGTTCTTCCCGGGGATTATCCGGGGTCTTCCTCCACCATTTATACTGGCCGCCTTGTATAGTCTATCTTGTGCTGAAAAATAGCGTTAAACCCTAAAACAACAACAACAACAACAACAACAACAACAACAACAACAACAACAAAATATTCAGAATAAAATTTATCCCCCCCGCTGCTCAACGACTTTATAGTGCAATGCTCTCAATAATACGTATATTTTAAAACTACTGATATATCTTTCTACAAGGTGAATTGTAATCAAAGAAAGGACTACCGGCAGTGCTCGTTAGACATTATATAATGCGTTAAAGTTTCCCGTCTTCTTTAACCAAAGACGAGGCAGGTACCGCTTGAAATGGCGACAAACTGTTAACAAGTCTAGTTTATACTCGTGAGTATAGCGGACTCATTACATAAACACATAGAAAAATTGTTGCAAAATTAGGAAAGGAAAGTAAGCCCCGTCATCTCGAGTACCCTTCCATCCACCCTCAAGGTCCGTTTGACTTCTGACTTCTGTGCCCAAGTATTCAAAATATCAACACAAGTCTGTGTAACCTAAACAGGAACCTATCCATCAAGTTTCATACATGTGCATTACTTCAAACTATAGTTATCCTGCGAAGACAAAAGTGGGGACGGATGCACAGACGCCAGACGGCAAACGGGTCACTATTTATACGAACTGGGAAAAAAGGTTGGTGAAATAATAGCCTATTTATATATCACTAAATAGATGTTTGCCTTCTCGTCTTGAAATGTTACCCCCCCTTCTGTTTAGGAATATAAAACTCCGAAAATTAATTTAAGCTAACCATCTGTTTAATATAAAATTATTGCAATCTCCAGTTATCGTCACGAAGAGAAATTTTACTGATAATCAAGAGCATTACTATTTATACCCCACCCACCAAAAATATAACCATATTGATAGAAAAATCATGTGTGATCATCTTCAACTTATAAGTAAGCCTTTAATCGCTATCAACGTTTATAAATTCATAATAATAGTGAAATGGTATATTTACTTCATAACTACATTCTTTTCTGCTTTACTGTTATTACTATTTGTGTGTATGAATAGCTATTGTTGATCAAGGTTATTATCCATTTATCAAGGGTCGACCTTTTGTAAACTAGCTAAAAGTAGCGTGATGTGGGGTGACAAGATGAACCGTAATAAAGATATCTCCTAGTATTAATACGGGAATAAAGCTATTTACTAAAATAAATACTGGAAGAAAAGCAACTACGGAATAATTTTGTAATGCCATAATAAAACGAAGATTTAAGATTTAAATTTTATGCATTTTTATGCGAAATTGGATAGTGCTAGCAACTCATGTACTTGCAGTCAATATAATTTAAATTATATATTGGCTGCAGTAGTTACAGTCTAGCGAATTGCTTAAAAATCTAACATTTAGTGCATTTTGTGGGAAAGATGGATTCTGTGGGACAATCACACACTGCATTAACAAAACTATTAAAATTAAAGTAAACCCGAATTGTTCATAAAACAAAATTGTTACATTGCTTGAATACAAAGAAGCCAAGATCTGCCTGAAAAGAGATAAAATCTCCCGTAATTACTTTATTCTTGCATATATATATATATATATATATATATATATATATATATATATATATATATATATATATATATATATATATATATATATATATATATATATATATATATAAGTCAATCTATGATTTGTACTTTATTCTCATTCCGTGTGTATTACCATCGCTCCATCGCATTGCTTCATCGCTCCATCGCATCGCTCCATCGCTCCATTATGGAATCGCTCCATCGTGTTGTATTTTACCGGGCGATGGAGCGATAAAGCGATGCGATGGGGCGATGGAGCGATGCGATGGGGCGATGGAGCGATGGAGCGATGCGATGGGTAGATGGCTCCATCGCGGCATCTCATTGCTTCATCGCTTCATCGCTCCATCGCCCGGTGAAATATAACACGATGGAACTATGGATCGATTAGCCCTAACAGGATTCCATACTCTCGAGACACGACCGTACCTGTTCAGTTTGCGCGATAAT
>JAEAOA010001917.1:142500-210000 GCA_016746295.1 Potamilus streckersoni
TGCTGATATAATGAACTCATGAACACATACATTTTCTAAGTGCGGTTTCTATGAACGATCAACGCTCTAGTTGTATGTCTGCAATGTTGTTGTTGTTCTGCATCACATTAAAATAAATACAGAAATTGGGATGAGGCTCGAATATTATTTTGAAGGATGACCGGTTTAAAACATTTACTTCATTGTAATCTTCACGCTTACCTTAATACACAGATCTCTGCAAAGTTGACAATTATGACAAATATTTCAACAAGTACAAATGATGTTTTTGTAACATTTCAACGATTGAAATTTTTCGATACTAGAGCCCAAATCATCTCGTCTTGACCAATTTACATGGCACATTGATCAACGGAACATCATTTCACATAATTAATCATGTCAATATGAGACTATTTGAGTCGATTATTCTTACTGGTGTTCATAGGTTTAATTACGTGTCAAATCGTATATATTAACTTTAATATTGCTACGTGTCACAATGATACAATAACTGTCTCCATTCGTTTATATTCTTTAATCCAAACAGTTCAATTTCCAAAGCACAAATTTGTAACGCGTATCCGATAGGCTATTAAAATAATTGCAATTTGAAGTCCAAATGTTACAAAAGACGAATCGTATGCAAGTTAGATCTTCATGTAGGACTAAGGAGATATGACGTTAATCAGACTGCTCGATAAAGACGTCCAGATAAGTCGTTTATCTTTTATATTTATCGCAAGTCCCTCAAAGATGTCCATGGGCAAAAAAGGCACACAAAATCTGTGTTGAGAACAAGCAGCGACGACCCAAGCGAAGCAATTATTTGGTCCCCACTTTAGCTTCCTATATTTCTTAAGGTTTTCGTCTGACTGAGTTGAAACACTCTTATTATGCCACGCCTAGGTGCATATTTTGTGTCTGATGTATAGTTCATTCTACTCGTTAAATGGACACACGTTGAATGACGCACAATGTGATTATAGTAGCGACACGGTATCTAATTATGTTTTATTAACAAGAAACAACCATCAAGTATATCGGACATTTAAGGCCCACTTGAAATATAATAATACATATATTTTGTGTTCTCACGTTTGGTGCAATTCGATTTTTATCGAAATAAGTAATTGGGGAATGTTTGAAGGATTTGTTTGCTTTTTCATCATATTGTAGATAGCGCCATAGAGTATTTTGATTCTGCTAAAATATGCATTCGATTAAATTCTTCTATCAACCTTGTATAATAGGCATGTAAACAGCAAACCCATTGCTTATATGGAGAGAATAAAAGACCGACATTTATACCTCGTCATTAGTGAAAATGTATCTTTAATTTCTTTTCTTATTTATCACGTATTTTCTGCCTTTGATGTTTGTAATCTTCTCACAATAAACCTTTTTCGTGTATCTTAGCAATATACATATTTACGTATGAAAGATAATTCAATACGATAATATACAATACGGTAATAAACTATTTTAACAAGTCAGGTACTCATGAATATGTGGTGAAAATGCTTAGCATGACAACTTATTGCCTCTGCTGTGGCGTGTTTAAACTCGGACAAAAGACAGCAGAAAAGGCGAATTGTGTGATTAGTAACGAGGAATAGGACTTTGTTTATAATGTTTGAGATGAATTAGGTTTTGGTTGGCATCGTTGTGAATTTATGACTGTGGCAGTGTATAATTTAGTAAGTTGTCCCCTGGCAAGTTTCTATGGTATGACTTTTTCAGCTATTATTGTTTACTAATTAAAGATATGGATATATTTGTGAACATGGTATTTCGGGTTTGTGTTATTCTTGAAATTGAGGTCATGCATGTATACCATCCATAGTTACTCTACAATATGTTGATAGTGAAATACCAATAGTGGATAGGAAGAAGAAATAACCCCCATAACCACGTGGGTTGGGGGAAAGTAGAATATTTCAAAAACGGCTTGGATGACAACTATTTTCAATCAATTGCATCAGCATGTTAAGTACACACTGTTTTGCCAAACTGTCATATAGGAAAAGGGCTTGTGTTTGCACTGTCTGCATCCATGGTGTCAAAAATGACATTCAGACATAAAAATTTGGGGTTGGGGTGCATAAATGTCTTCTGCTATGAACTGCCATTGACTTCTCTGGTCAAGTGGATAATATATGTATGCTTTGTTTTAATATAGTTATCTCAAAATATGGATCTTTTTGACCTCACTTGTGTATTTGATTTTTTAAATGATTTTTTAAAAAAAAAATCCTGGTCCTGATTGCGGCATTAAATATGTACATAAAATCTGACCCCAGCATTAGAAAGAGTATCGGTGCAATAACCTGATATGAGTGCTTGTCTCGGAAATCTTCCTAGCATAAAGTTATCAGTTCACACTTAACCTAATTAGTTTCGCGAGGTAGGATGTCCCCGTGCTATACAAACACACAGGCCAAGCATGTTGTAATAAGGCCGTGTTTTATAACAACGACAAGTTAAAAGGTAAGAACGGTATCCTGCGTATGACAACTCTCTGCTAAATATTTATCTTACATGCAGTAGTAAGGAATGTAAAGAAAGAACGAGAAAGCAAAAAATAAATGTTATATCTATTTCAAGATATTAATCTATGAAGGAATAGTTATTGGATATTGTATTACATTACACTGGCTGAAGTATTTCAGATTTGTCATTAGCAGACTATGCCGCAATTAACTCATAAAAGAGACAATAATTACTTAAGCCTTTGAAAGTATATTTTTTTTATAACTGCAGCACATTTACATAATTATACAACGTCTTGCGAAGGAGATGAACATGACAACTTGATTGTTATCAATCTTGCCTGTAATTCGTACAACGTTTTCATCGCAAGACTCAGACTTTAACTGGAAACTAAGTCAACTGAAATGTAAGCCACTGTGCTTAACAGCTTTGGGGAAATTTAATTTCAAAGTTTTGAGAGAATTCACAGCTTGAAAGCTTTTAAGTTCATAACCTGTTGATTTGTTATCTCACTGTAGTTTCGAGGCGACTGTTGGTGTCATACGATTTCCATCAATAATACAGGCTATTACGATATGAGCATTTATCTTTATGTTTGATACCCTAAGTGTAAAAGGCAATACACCCCTTTCTTGACTAAAATATTCACGCAGGTTTTGTCAGAGTTTTTGAGCCAATGAAAATATATCTCGCCTAATAACGCGATCAAGACGAAACCGTGCTAATTACACTGTCGTAAAGTTTCATAAGTATGTTTAGATAGATAGCATCAACTGTTCATTCATTTAAACATATATTGAGGTCTGTCTGTCTGTCTGTCTGTCTGTCTGTCTGTCTGTATGTATGTATGTATGTATGTATGTATGTATGTATGTATGTATGTATGTATGTATGTATGTATGTATGTATGTATGTATGTATATATATATATATATATATATATATATATATATATATATATATATATGTATATATATATATATATATTTATATATTTATATATATGTTCATTCATTTAAACATATATTGAGATCTGTCTGTCTGTCTGTTTGTCTGTCTGTTTGTCTGTCTGTTTGTCTGGCTGGCTGTCTGTCTGTCTGTCTGTCTGTCTGTATGTATGTATGTATGTATGTATGTATGTATGTATGTATGTATGTATGTATGTATGTATGTATGTATGTATGTATGTATGTATGTATGTATGTATGTATGTATGTATGTATGTATGTATGTATGTATGTATGTGTGTATTATATATATATATATATATATATATATATATATATATATATATATATATATATATATATATATATATATATATATATATATATATATATATATATATATATAGATAATTACCTGTTAGAATTAAGACTAAAAGCTTGTACAGACATATATGTCAATCAAAAAACTTGGTGTGTATATCAACACATTAAGATGGTGCAAGGTATAGGAGCAAAAAATAAAACATTTTAATTTCTCTCGGTTTTACTCACAAGAAAAACAAACGGTAGAACAGACTTGCACAGCGCGCAAGTTTAGTAATCATCAGTGTTAAACAGAAAAATAATTTTTTTTCAAGAAATAAAATCCATGCATGTTAATCTGACATATTTGCATGATAAATGCTTAATTAAATGGTAAGGGCACGCATGTTATCTTGCCTGTATCATAAATAATTGTACGTATAAAGACCATTATAAAGACGAAAAATGTTATTTTAAAGATAGGATCTTTCAAATAACGAACATTCATTGATGTTGTAACCGGTGAAATATTGCATTTTTCTTGAGTGGTAGATTTACAAGTTCAACGGTGATATTTTTAAAGTAAAACACCACGATAACAACTCTATTGAGTCATTTTTTACTTTTGGTTTGATAATTGATGATATAATTGTAATGAATATTTGGCCAAACATGGTATGAACATTACCTGGGACCATCTGACTGCCAATGAAAAAGCTGAATCGAATCACTTATACGTGATTTCAGTCTGACTGACGATGGTTTGTCCAGCACCGGGAACGTATTTAAACAAACAATTTGAAGTGTTATCTCTGTTCAAAGTTGAGCTCGATGAGTAATAATTAACGATTACCGTATGTCACTCAAGTTCTAAGGCGTGTCGATACTTAAGGACGGATTAGTGCTATCGGAGTGGCACTAAGGATCAATAGCAGCTTCAAGGAGTAATACAAGTCAAGTACCCCTCGTAAGAAGAACATGAAAGACTGTTAGGCAGTATGAAACTGTCAGCATGACGCAATCATTTTTGTGCATTTTACCTATCCTGCACAAAAAATTTACACCATTGTGTTGTGTGTGTGTGTGTGTGTGTGTGTGTGTGTGTGTGTGTGTTATCTTTAAGTTGTTACCAATTCTACAGAGAAAGGTCACAGGTGCAATCAACGAAGCTGCAATTTGCTCACCAGGTACATTAATCAACCACTTTCTGCGATTTGCTTCTTTATAATTTGCTTTTCATATTTGGTCTTGAATCCATTAAGACATTTTTATGTAATATAATTTTAGCTTTTGATCCACAACAACCCCAAACTAAGGAAATGGTGATCCATATTTTATGTTTGAAACGAATATTGTGTTGTTCTAAAGCTATTGAACAAAAATCAAAAGCACCGATTTTAAAATGATAGTAATAAGCATTCTGCCTGGATAGATCTTTATTACTAAAGACGACTGAATATTTTGCGTTTCGTTCTTTACTGCATTTTTGTTTACTTTTAATCCAACCCTGATTTCCTCCACAGCGTATATTTGTACCACTCAAAGTCTGAATCTTAGTATTTTTTAAACATTTTTTCTTAAAAATGTTTGTCTAAAACTTGTGAGACTTGGCATTGTTAATGATTATTACTATATTGGCGTGCTCTGTATACCTACTTAAGATTTTGGAAAATAAATCTATATCCAAATCTGAAATAATTTTTTTCCTAAAAAATATGCAATTCGATAGAATTTTCATCGATGGAAGAGCCATTGATATTCAGGCAAATACGTATGAATCATTGTGTTGAATATGTCAATTGTAATTTTTACAATATTTACAAAGCAAATATTTGTTGCAATACGTAGCAAACTCACCTCATCAATCTTGGTAGATCCCGTAGTACTATCGTCGTCCCTTAATAATATTCGGGAATTATTGCTACCTGCAAAAGTGCAAAGCTACAGGAAGATAACTGAGTGTAATCGGGCTGTGCACTACTGCATTAACAAATGGGTTTGATAACACTGTATTTTATCATCCAATTGCTTATCCAATAGGCTACTAAAAATAAGTGCACTGGGAAAACCAAAGGCAAACAAAACATGAATTTGAACTTGTGTCAGATCTCCATGTAGTTCTATAGATGATATGATTTTAATCAGATTGCGATCTCGATCTTATTGTGAAAGAATTCAGAAGGATGGTATCCTATTACAGCGACAATGTGAAAGTGTCACTATGGTTCAGCTTATGTACCATAGTATTAACTGATATACCGAGCCAATTTAAGAAGTTTAGGGGCCCTAGGCACAAACTCTGAACTTAAAAGTAACCATAATTGCGCCTCAGCTCTCAGTCTCAGATATAGAGTATTGCATTGCATTGTCATGTGCATGTGTGTCATTTTGCTAAATTTATTAATTTAGTACTAAACTGCTAACACAACCGACACCGAAATTTTGTTTTTAGGCCGCCGCTGGGCCCTAGGCACGTGCCTCGCGTGACTATGCCTTAAAACCGCACTGCAGGTATATATAAAAACTTTGGTAGCTTTCTGAGCTAGATCAAATAAATAGGTACTGCACCGCATTTCTGACAAGGAGATCTTTAATAAACAAATTTGAGCAGACGATATATGCATCTCTCTGAAATTATTTCCCCTAGCTTCCTTGACAACTACGACAAATCCGTTGTGTTACATTTCTGGATCCGACATGTGTTGCTTTCCGATAGGGCCCAATAGTTTACAAAATGACAAAAATGTAATTGAATACGACCAATCCTACCACTCTTTTAAATCGCGCCTATTTCTAAGGTTAGCTTATTAAAGTGAGATGAATTTACGAAAAAGGGATGTGGTTGAGCGTGTTGTGCCGGAGAATGAGATTACCCCTCTAAATTTCTATTATAGAGCAAATTTTGTAAATAATGAAAAGAAAAAATGGCACGTATTTATGCCTTGCGACTTGCATCTCGCTGTTACACGTAAATATTGCGAAGCAGCAGTTGTAAGACAGTCCATTTAGCCAACAGGAAAAAAAAATACTTTTTCGTCGTCATGGCTTTTATTGGCTCTGAGGCTCATATTTTCCTACCAAAAACATTCAGTTGCATTCTTTATTTTTGTCGAATCTATTATATTGACAGGTTTTTAAAATGGTACGTCTCTGATAGCCTGCGTATGCTTTACTATTATATATGTGATAGACTCTAGAAAACATAGTGTGAACCATTCTATTGTAGAAAGGATACGAATATTCTCCTAACTGTTTCAATGATCAGAACGGTATTTTCAATTGCTGCTACTCTCAAGTTGGATGTTGATATTGCTAATATCACGGTCATTCGTGTGCTTGTTCGAAAGTTTCGTTTCTGACTCATTGAACCCGTCCTCACCGTTAGCTTTATCATCTATAGTTTCAAATGGACGATACAGCTTGTTTAGTTCGTTCAAAAACAAATCTAGTCAACCAGAACCAAAAAGTCGTAGTTCGTATGCAAAGTAGTCCCGATAATTAGAAGTTTGTGATATAGTTTTATCAAAAACTTTTGCTATTCTGCAAGAACAACGTAGCGGTAACGATAATTTCATGGATTGGTCACTGTAACCTCGAACGCATACAATTCAATCTATTCGGACGTATTGTTAGAAATATTAAATAGTTGCGAACATTAATCTCATTTAACAAAGGAACAATACAAAATGAGGGCGACTCACAAGAATGCACCATACGCCTTTTTTGTAATAATGAAATGTAATATATTAGTATTTTCCGCAATACGAATTATCATTCACAAAGCTTGATCAGAGGGTAAATAAGCACACAACAGGTTATCTCTCACATGGTCGGTATATCTATTATGCAATTGTTTCCATTTCAAGAATGAAAAATGGATGATTTTCTGTCAGCCGTTAAGTAATATGCAGGCTCATGTGTGGTCAGCATCCGCCAAAAACACAAGTTAGGAACATTTTATTTTCATATATATTACCTTTTACAGCTACTCTGGCCCGTTGCTGTAGAAACTTAATTTGTGATAGTAAATCCACCATTAACGTCCTCAGATTCCCAGGTGTAAGTGTGCTCTAAGTGATTGATCAAATTTATGTTTCTCAGTCTATGCTATAGACCGTTTACTATTTGTTTTTTATTTACTAGAAAAGAGGATAAGAAACAACCAATCCAAAACAGATAAAAACAACAAACAACACCATACAACATATTAAATCTGTTATATTTTACTTTTAACTCTATAATATACAAAGGTTGATTGTGTCTAACGTTATGACATTCTGCTTGCTTCCTCATCTACAATGCCATGTTTTTGTGATACCATTCCCAAAGAAAATTTAATTTACTTTCAGTTAGTAATCATGACTTTCAGCTGAGACAACCGAGTTTTCTTTTTTATTTTATTATGTTATCCTAGTTAGAAGACTTTACAGCGGGCGTAACGGGAACGTGGGATGGAAATTGACAATTACCAGCTGAAAAACTACCTAGGTAGGACCGATAACACACACACACACACACACACACACACACATATATATATATTCATACATACATACATAGAGAGAGAGAGAGAGAGAGAGAGAGAGAGAGAGAGAGAGAGAGAGAGAGAGAGAGAGAGAGAGAGAGAGAGAGAGAGAGAGAGAGAGAGAGAGAGAGATTGAATAATCGCAACAACGAACCCACATCCATCTAGACAGATTCAAAACGCTACTTTTTTCAGCTGACCGTAACCACCAACGTCATGTTAAACGTGACTTTTAAGACGTGGTCTTTGTAGCACAAAATGTTGTTGTTGCGTGGATACAACTATGGCATTTTCTTGATCGTAACAAATGGACTATTCATCTGTTGGTAAATCTCTAAAAAATGTACAACTATGTAAAATAAAATTCACATGTTATAGGGAAGAGAATAAACCCCACTGTGAAATGTATCTTATTGACACATCTTTAATTGTGATATGTTAATTAGTCCACATTTGTGCGCTCTGGGCTTTGTCTTGGGTTTTGGATTTGGACAGACTCTCCATATTTTATCTGGAGATGATTAATATGCGGAATTATGATTACTTTTTATTTTGGTGGTGGTGGTTGTGGTGTGTGTGTGTGTGATATTTAAATTTTTAACGTGGCTTTAACAATTTTATAGTCATATCACTACGATGTCTGCAGAGTGACAGTTTATAGTGATGTCAAGTGATGTCTAGCACTGGAGCATCATGCCACAGACATGTGGCATAATGTTCCACCCAGTCACATTATCCTGACACCCGGCCAACCAGTCCTAACTAACACTTCGGTGGAAACTGCATATATTACAATAATGTATGGATAACCGTAAGTATCAAATTAGTTTTCATAAGTAGGAAATAACTATGCAGTTATTAGAACTAAACTCTGAGAAATTATTATGTGATCTCATGCTGAGTAAGATTTCAGTTTCTATCCAAATAGTCGATTGGGGTTAATTTTGAAGGATTTTGTATGTCATTTTCATCATATTGTACTTAGCGCCATAAATTATTTTGATTGTTCAAAGATACATGTATATAGTCACTTAAAGTTCTCTATCCATTTTACCTTAATAGACATACAAATAGGAATCAATTGGTCATATGAAGCTAATAAAAGACACACATTTGGATTCAGTCGTAAAAATGTAGCTTAATTTACTAGTCCAACTGCTCACATCTTTTTCTACCTATCGTGTTTGTAATCTTATACTTGGATTTTTGTACCTATCGTGTTTGTAATCTTATACTTGGATTTTTGTGCCTATAGTGTTTGTAATCTTATACTAGGATTTTTGTACCTATCGTGTTTGTAATCTTATACTTGGACTTTTGTACCTATTGTGTTTATAATCTTATGCTTGGATTTTTGTACCTATCGTGTTTGTAATCTTATACTTGGAGTTTTGTACCTATCGTGTTTGTAATCTTATACTTGGATTTTTGTACCTATCTTATTTGTAATCTTATATTTGGATTATTTCTGTTTTGCAGGTTAACATATAGTCACGTTTACATATGAAAATATTCCATACAATCATCTCTACACTGCATCTTAACCGGTCAAGTACTAAGGAATATCTGGCGACCTATATTGTCAGATAGTGCGCAAGACGATAATTTAATCCCTCCCCTGAAACTTATTCAAAGTGCATGCTCGAGTTCAATGAAAAGGCGATCTGTGGGCTTGGTAACATAACTTTGGACTGTACGACGATCGTGGATTCATAAGTATTAAGGATATTGTTTGATATTTGCTTAGCATCGTTAATGAGTACTTGAGATCGCATCTTTACCAAATCTTTCCTTACTATACTGCCGTAACCTCGGAACATCTAGGAATTATTTGTTCAAGTGGGGTGCAGTCCATTTGTTTATCAGTGTCATTAATAATAATGTCCGTTAAAACATGTTTGCCTTAAATTCCGATGTATGAAAGTTTCATTAGGAACTCCCGACTTTCAAATGGAGGAAATTAAGTGATTGCTGTTATTAAAATCTAATGATGAAAAATATACAGATTTTATACAAAAGTTTAGATTAAAATGTTGCATTTTTTGCTAATTTGTTAAATCGGATACATCAGTTGAGACAAAACCTGACTACTAAATGAAATTAAATGCTTACTATCTGTTATGGGTTGTATTTTGCATCTATAACTTGCAATTTGTTTATTATAAAGTATTTCTGCTGTTTTATGAATGTCATCCATTTTCTAAAATATCATGCTGATTTTATTAGTGTTAGATCTCTCTGCCTCTGGTACAAACATAATTTTGTGGTAAATGATTGCAATGTTTTATTTAAGCATGCTCCCAAATTTAATTAAATTCTTTGATATACTGATATCTTGAAAACGGTCAATTGTGAGACATGTTAAAACTATGCTTTTAACGGGATGTTCAATGACAAGTTTTGTTAACCATGAATAATTAAAATGAAAGTAAATATTTACTTTAGGTCATAGACAATTAAATTCTTATGAGCTATCGTGTGTGGTGGTGTAATAAACATCGTAATAGAATGGATGAAAGTCGCTTATTGGATGAAAATAATGACCGCAAAAAATGAACTTAATTTTTCACGAGAAGTCTTTGTATGGGTAAATTGTATAATAATAGAAGACTTGATAATGCAAACATTTTTAAAAATAATTTTGTACGTAGAAGCCGAAATGTAATACTGTGAGTATACAGGGAGATTTCGCTGGACTCGATTTTTATACGGGCACTTATGAGGCAATTGTTTTGGAAAAGGAGGTACGCAGCATATTATTTCCATCGTTTTTAAAGTTTCCTCTTGGCAAAATCTTTCATAAGATGGAAAATTGAGTTGCCGATCTGACCAAGAAGTTGTAGTAATTTGGCCAAACATTTACAATTCGGCCTATGGAAATTTATTTAGTTTTCTGTACCCTTCTCATATATTTGCAGCATATTTTATTTTCCTAGTTAAAATTTTTTAATATATTTTAAAATTAACTAATAACTTTTAGAGTAAATTAGACTACACTCACGTTGGTTACCGTATCTTTTGATTATCGAAGATCGTCATAATTGGGACAATATGACTGACCACAGCGATGTAAAAAATCCAGAGGGTTTACAAAAAGATGGAGAATATTCATGCACAACAGCGATTTTAAAAATTGATGTTTCCTTCTATCTGCCGTATGTTTTGCCTATATTATTCACTATTGTTTAATACAAGGTTTATGTTTGCATTTGGTTTTACCTTATGACAGCTTTATGATTGTAATCAAGTTGATTCAATATACTTATTCTTTCTTGTGGTGATAGAAGAATTTTATTGCTGCATTTTTGGTAGGGATTTAAAGATAATTGTTTATTCTTGAGAATATGAGCTTATAATATGCATGTCTAAGTGTATTTCGGCGACAGTGCACAGTGAGTAATAAGGCCTTGGTGATGATTCGGAAGTGAATTATGTGTTCCATTGCATTTTGTTATGTTTACAATCCAGCCTCTCAAAAAAATGCAGGTCAACCATTGACAAGAACTTTACAGTGAATTCATCTTTAAAGGTATTTTAGATCAACATATGATTTGTATTGATTGTCACACAGAGAAAAATTCAGTACTGAGAAACAAATGTAGAGAATATATAATAAAATTAATTGTGTTGTTGTTGTTGTTGTTGTTGGGCTTAACGCCATTTTTCAGCACATGATAGGCTATTCATGGCGGCCAGTATTAATGGTGGAGGAAGAAACCGGGAAATCACCGGAAAGAACCACCGACCCACGAGAAGCTACTGGCAAGCTTTCTCACATATCCACATTCGCCGAATCATAGGCTCGAACCCACGCAGACAGAGGTGAGATGGCAGTGATCCGTAACGGACAGCGCTTTAGACCACTCGGCCACTCGGGGCCCCAATTAATTGTGTACTATGGCCTGTTAGGGCAGAACTGACTAAACTTTAAATTGTTATACAATTTTTATTATTAAGGATAGACACATTAAAATTTCACACCTTGTGTATAGTGACTGTACAAATTAGAAAATATAATTAAAATTTTAAAATTTAAGTACTGCTTTTTAAAATTAATTAAAAAAAATAATAAAATTTAAAAATTATTTTTTTTCATCATAAGTTCACAGAAATGGTATCTGTTGGAGATTACACTCGTTATTATTTGCAGCAATATATTCCTACACCATAAACAATTTGAAATTGAGGATTGTTTTGAAATACTGTAGAAGAAAATTTCTTTAAAATCTGCGCCAGCTTATAATAGTAATTGTAGAATATAAACTTAAACTGTAACATTCAATAGATTATGTGGCAAATTGTCATATAGGGATCCAAAGGCAAACACATAGAAGAAAAAGCATGTCCTAAGGCTAGCATTAATGGTAAAGTTAAGAAGTCTGAATATTCCGAAGGAGCTCGATGCATCCCATTTATGCCACATTTTGAGCGTGAATGTTGATCAACTGGTTTTAGAACCTCATTCTGTTAATAACAATAGGCAGTGCTGCAAAAGTTATAGGCAATGCACTGGGCATGGTGACTTTCCAGCCTGCATGATAAAGTTGAGACTAACATGTAATAATACAGGTAACATTATATGTCCTATACACCCACCCACCCATGGGTGGATGGATGGATGTGTTGAGTAAGCAGGAGAAAAGAAAGAGTGTGTTCTTTATTTTAGTAGACTATGTTGGTAATACAGTGCTGTATTAAATACATTCATTCATTCCTTCCTTCATTTTTCATTCATTTATTCAGCTAGTAAGTCATTTCATGTCATGTTTAGTTTAGAATATTTTAAGATTTATTTAGTTTGCTTTTTAATTTCTTTATTTGTATCCTCATATTTAGAGAAAAACTGTTTCAACCTCTCTATAAATCTCATCAGGTGGTAGTAAGTAACACAACTGCTACTAACATGCGTTGTGTTGAGTATGGATTTCCCCATTACAGTTTTCCCTTCTGTACTATGTGTTCTTTGTGGTGTCTTTTAGCTCTGTCATTCTGCACATAGAATTAAGATAATATTTTTCTATCTGCAGTGTCCATTGGCTCCTGCTAAACCTGTTCATAGAAGTGATCGCCCTTTGTGTCTAGCAATCCTTTTAAGTAGTCAGACTTCCTATTGGCATCAGTACACAGTTAGTACTTCCAGTTCAGTACCTACAAATGTAGTTCTAGTCTTTTTTTTAAAACAGTTTTTTTTTCATGCAGATGATACGTGTCCCATCATATTCATTCAATTCTGTCTCTTTCAGGTCCAGCTTTGCTTTGGATGATGATCTTAGAATGTTTGCAGACCCAGGAGTGCCATTACAGTCTAGTGCCTGAACTGACTGGAGATCCCCATTTGTCGGCTTTGTCTTTACCATGAGAAAGAACTTGTCTGCAACCATTCTTCTGGTCCCTGGAACAGATGCAGCACTGGAGATTGGTAGAGTATCATCAGTCAGTTATCTGACTCCTTTATTATGTCAAATATATCCAGGTTTAAAAAAATGTCTTTCTCTTCTTGTAGCCTTTCATGGTTTCTGTTACAATAACTGCATGTAAATTTAATACAAGAAGTATCATCTCTCTGTCATTTATATACCTAGGAAAATGCATGCTAGCTTAGTGTCAGAGAGCTACACTAACTCTTCAATCCTATTGGAAGCCTAACATATGAGGGATCCTCCCCTTCATGGGTGGAAATGACGTCATGTACTTGGTCAGTACAGGGAATAGCTTGCGTATTAACGTGTTACCTTTGATCAACAGGCCCTGGTTGAATTGGATCATAGCAGACAAGAAAAACCATTGATTTTCATGATAAAGGAATGGAGTTACTTTGCCACAGAATAAAATTTGTCAACATCAGATTTTACATTTTCATTAAAATGTAAGTTAAATTTAAATTTTTATATAGAAATATGTATCATTTTTAAAAAATCAATTTTTTATGATCGTTTGACTGCCAAGTTTAACTTTTTACTGCTTTCCAGATTGGTGTCATGATTAAAAGCTAATTGCAGTTTATTTGAAGTGTTTATCTTGATTAGTAAAATCACAATTAAATTTTAAGTTTTGTTTTTGAAATTCGGCCATATGAAATTGGCTTGTGCTTGTGTTACAGTGGTGTCAGATAAAAGCCTGTAGCTGTCCTATTCCTGGATGAATTTCCTTAAAACTTTGTAGCAGTATTTAAAAGACCTTACTTTGATTACAGAAGGAGGTTTTGTACATATAAGTAAAATTGTCTGACCTTTTCAGGCATCAGTACATAGTTAGTACTTCCAGTTCAGTACCTAAGAATGTAGTTTTAGTCTATTCTTAGAACAATTTTTGCTCTCATATTATGTTGGTGATAGAAGAGTTTTATTGATACATTTTTGGTAGGGCTTTAAAGGTAATTGTTTATTCTATAGAATGTGAGCTTATGGTGTGGTTGTCTGTGTGTATTGCGGCGACAGTGCACAGTGAGTAACAAGGCCTTGGTGATGATCCGGAAGTGAAATCTGTGTTCCATTGCAGGGTGTTTTGTTGATGTAAATCACACTAAAGCGTGTGCCATAATGGTTCAGTTATAAACAGTGCATGGTAAGTGGTGCTTGTGAAGTCCTCATTCAACATTTTATTTTATAATGGCGATGAAAAGAGGACACCTGTTGAATAAGACAATGAAGAGTTATATATTTTTACATTTGAAGAGTTTTTTTTGTCTTTTATATATCCACAAAACATTCATCTTCTAAGCTTATAGATGTATGAAACAACATCTGTCTATACCATATTTAAATTTCCTCTCTAAATATAAATGTTATAATAAAATGCTTACATCAACATTAAATTAAAAGGCATCCTTGGAACACATTGAGAAGCACCAAGTATATTATTGTTTTACACACTATTCGTAACTTCGTCGTAGTCAAGGACATTATTTGTATTTATTCTCCTGGCTTGTAAATTATATCATTTTCATAAATACTGTATCTAAAATATATGCTATTTTTAGATAACAAAACACCAACTTACAGTATATATAAGTAATATATAAAGAGGGAATCCATCAACACCTGCATGCATCTGATATAGGTTAATGTTTCCTCTATTTCCAAAGATCTCATATAAAAACGTCGTTTGTCACTGATACCGAGCTGATACCACAAATCATTTTTCTCTAATTATTTACACTGGAGGTTCACGAGAGCCTAAATTTACACTTACAAGGTTGTTATTGCTTCTATATATATATGGCTTATCGGTACGCCTTACTGAACCACAATCCGAGTTTTTATCCCCCGCACTGCAAAACATGACTCAAACACGTATTATACATAATACTATTTTAAATGTCTAAACACTTTATATGCGAAAATATCCCAAGAATTCTTAACTTTAAGAAATTAGATATGATCCATCTTACGAAACACTATTACTTGTCCACTAATTATGGCAACAAATAAAATCAACATTGATAGCTGTTTATTTGCATTGGTAAATTTAGTAACGAATTAGTTTATCGTATAATAATTGTGTAGTAGGGAGCAGAATTTGCATTGCTATTCATTTTTATTTAACTTAGATGATAAAAAATAAATACATCCATTGGTCTCTATCAGACATTTGTGATATATAACGGATCTCCGCATTTATGTTGTCGTGCCAGGCGTATCATTTTCCTTTGACTTCCCCATCTTCATCAAGCTCGTAAACATCCATGTTGGGGCATACCTTGGATCCTTGGTTTGCCCTGATATATTCTATTCCTTCGTCTTCAAACAATATACAATATGTAAGTATATGTTGCAATATGAATTTCTCCCCAAGATAATGGTTGGACTTGAATATAAGGTATTGGTGATTAAGAGATGGTTTCCAATGCACTATAAATTTGATACCACCATCATTTCTCAGGTGAATATAATCTTTTATAAAAGAATTTTGACTTCCTCTTCGGCTTTTATGGCAAAGTGAACGCACGAATAAATAGTTTGCAGGTTTGCATGAAATCCTTTATCTCATTACTAAAAATAAAGGAAACAGTACAACATATTTCGCTCTTGCGCGCACGATCTTTTAGATTTGAGCTTGATTACAGGTAAATTTTCAAAGTAAATTTGATCATACTTTCAACTACTCTTCAGGCAATTTAGTTCTCTCACAGCGGTTCACGTCTTTCTTATGACTACGTAATATAAAAGCATGGCAATGAAATGAATAGATTTTTCTTTCTTAGTCGATTACAAATACTACTTTTACTAAACCACAACATATGTTCTGATGCCATGCAAATTTATATTATGATAAATATTAATCTGATCGATGTTTGGGTGCTTTGTACTACACCGCTTTAAATTTTTTTATAGCACACAAGAAACGATAATCTTCCGCCCCTGCGTTTAAAAGAATATATATGGCGAATAACAATCCTTTCAAGTGCACTGGATCCTGAAGAAAGGAGCAAGATACCGCCCGTTGCGAGATGGATTACAATAATGTAATAAGAGGACGACTTCTAAAACTCGTTTCGATTCTAATTGTCTTTGTCAATGAAAAGACAAAACTAAAACAAGATAAACAAAAACAAAACAGTGTTGAAATTATAAAAGTTTACTTAACTATTTCTATGTGAGTACAACTTACATGTTCGAATGTGTAAAGTACTAGAAGAAAATCATACACATTCCTACAAGCAGATGTCCTTTCCAATGCTATATTATGTTTATAAAGAAAGACTGGTTGATGCTGGAAAAAGCAAATGGACCAGTAAAGTCAAATGTATTTTATTCTCTCGTGGTTTTATTTGGTTATGCATAGCAATCGTCGCAAGAAATGGGTAGCAAACAGTTTTCTATGATCAGACAACGTCTATTTGATTTCTGGTTACAGATATGGTCAGGTAAAATAAGTGATATTAAAAATGTGTTTATTATAGCCAATGCAAGTTATTGGATATTAACAAATACCAAACATTGGATCTGTCTATCATTTCCAAGAAAGCATTAGGATCTTTTTTGATTTTTCAAACATGATTTAATGATCAAAAGAGGATGATGCTCCAAAATTGAGAGAGATCAAAGAGTCTGAAAATTATGTTGTAACGGAAACATCGAGTGTATAAAAGAGGAGTTTCATTCTGCATGTTTATGGACTTCTTATACCAACTTAAAACAGAAGAATCTCGAGGAGATGTATTATATCAATCCTTCATAATAATAGTAGACGCGATAAGCTGGATACTAAAATACCCAAGAAAGTGGTTCCTATCAGAGCACAGTGAATGGAGCACAACTTTCACCTTCTGCTTTGCTAGAGCGTCTACATGTACGAATATGTGAATTGCTGGGATTATTTTTAAGAAACTAGGCTTACTCTGACTGAGGCCTATCGCATGTTTTAAAACAATAGAAGCAAGCAACGAGTGTGTGGAAGGTCTTAAATTGTCGGCACCTTAAAACCTACCATTAAATCTACCAGATGGCATGTGTGCTGCTGTGGGTTAACGTAGGTGAGGTATTTCCTTACACTTCTTGGAAAAAAAGCATTGCCTCGACCAGCACATTACTACAGCTCTCCCGAAAAGTTTTGGGACGCCCTCCAGAAGAAGACTGGTATTATGCTCGAACTGTTCACAGATATGCAGCTGTTTGTCGGACATCTGCAACAGCATTTCAGTTGTGAGCCACTGTCATGCGAAAAACGAATAACTCGATGTATCCCGATACAAACCTTGTAATTTGTCTATGCTGTGCACGCAGAATATTAATGAGTGCACATTCTTCTGGCTGGGAACATTACCATTTGCATACAAGACGTGAAGGTATAAACAGCCAAAATTGTAATTGTCAAAGAAGTACTTACTATTGCTTTTATTCACTGGAGGTTTTCGTTTTTAGTTAAAACAAGCAAAACTAATTCTCTTTTTTACACAGGATAAATTTAATTCTGAATTGTTTTGCATTGTAGACATGATATGAATATCAGTTCAAGAGTAACAGCGATACTGGATTTTCGGGGCCACCCCATCCCAGATGATATTTTGTACGTTATATTCCAAGCCAACAGTTCTTTATTACGAAACTGGTTTAAATCGGAAGCTTGTTTTAATAATGCATTTCTGCAATAAGACCCTGTTAGTTATTTATGTTTAAATGGATTATTTCATAAGTGACAGTTATTCTGCCCTTTAGTGATGGTGTCGTTACTATAGTCACGGCGTCGGTCTTTCAAACTTTGCCCCGTTAACGATAAGAATCAAACCACGCATTTAATGCAAAATATGCACATAGTCGTGGCATGATTATAATGTTTCAACTGAGTCAGATGAAAACCTTATGATATATACGAGGTTAAATTGGGGTCTAGCATAGGCGCTTGGTTGGGTAGCCACTGCTTGGTCTGTACATGGCAGTTGTGCGTCACGTTTTGTCCATAGACATCTTTGAGCAATTTAAAGAATAATCAGGTTATCTTGGCATTTTAACAAGCATCTGCAAACACATCTAGCTCAGGTATGGTCCAGTGCTAGTGTCAATTGCAGTTAGTATAATAACATGCAGACACATGCAAAGAAAATAGCCAAAACATAGCTGTGGTACTAAAGTCTGATCATCCGGAGGTACCATCGCTGAAAGTCATACAAGTCACTAAAGTTAAAAACCTAGGCAGAGTTACTTCTGGTTAAAAACTGGCTGCGATTATGGAGCGGCGCAGAGCTGACACAGGCCACGAGTATAGGCAGCGGTAGGCGCATGAATATAAGATAGCGCGATTCCGTCTTATGCTCCCCGAACAGATACTGGCCGCCATATATAGCCTATAGTGTGCTGAAAATGGTGTTTAGCCCTATAACAAGAACAACAGGACATGTTAAATAAAAAAGGCATCATTTATGGCAATAACATCAAGTCTCCCTAATGGTCTCTACTACTCCTCTGATGGTAGCAGAGGATATAACGCTCTCGCAATTTCTGGCTTAAATCTCTTTTGTCTCTCAAATAGGGAAACAAGTAACCAACAAGGAAATGTATTCGAGAAGACAAGGCTACTTAAAATTTCAAAATTGAGTCTCGATTATCACAACGAAGGACGAAGGTTCGATGACTCAGCTTGCCGAGACGGTGGAGAATCTGTAAGCGCTTACAAAACTGTGACTAGCATGAATATAGGAGACGAATTGTAGATCAGGTATATGGAATCGGTACACAGTTAGTACTTCCAGTTCAGTACCCACGAATGTAGTTCTTATCTATTTTTAGAACATTTTTTGCTCTCACATTATGTTGGTGATAGAAGAGTTTTATTGATGCATTTTTGGTAGGGTTTTAAAGGTAATTGTTTAATCTTTAGAATGTGAGCTTATGGTGTGGTTGTCTGTGTGTATTGCCGCGGCAGTGCACAGTGAGTGACAAGGCCTTGGTGATGAACTGGAAGTGAAATCAGTGTTCCATTGCATGGTGTTTTGTTTACAATTCAGCCTCTCAAAAAAATGCAGGTCAACCCTTGACAAGAACTTAAGGGTGAAGTCATCTTTGAAGGTATTTTAGATTAATATATGATTTGTATTGATTGTCACACAGGGGTGAGTTCAGTACTGACAAACGAATGTAGAGAATATATAGTCAAATTAATTGTGTTCTATGGCCATATATTTGCTTCTACATGCTCTCGCCCGAACAATAAAAAATTAAATATTTTACTGGAAGATAGTGGGTTGAGATGAGCATAGTGTATGTGTGACTCTGCGTGTGTGTGCATGTTATTGATCATATCTACCCTCCAAATGACATGTTCTTTCCAGTGCTTTAACTTGGAATAATAAGGTGTTATCGTACGTTTAAAAAAAAAGCTAGAACAGAAAACCCGTTTGGCTCAGTTGAAAATGGTAATTACAAAACGAAAGTAAATACAATTTTGTTTCCGAATGATTTTATACAAAAATATGAGAAAACAAGCAAAATGCTATAACATTAAGCACAATCAGACTATGTATATCCAATTTCAAAGTTTAATGGAAAATATTAAAATTAACTTAATCTGTTTTATAGTGTTGTTTGTTTATTTTTTTTGGGTGTGTTTTACTGACTGTTTTAATCCTTTTTTCTAGTAAATAAAACTCAAACAGTAAACGGCCTATGACACAGACAAAAAATAATTATATATTATTTATACGTTAAAAATATTTCATGAATTGTATACATTGTTATATGTCACGTGATAATATTATACTTGAGAATCTCGAGACTTTAAGTTCTGATTTACGTTCGCAAATTTAAATTTGCCACCGACGGGTCACAGTAGCATGTCCAACAGATATTTGCGACAAATTCCTACCGTGTGTCTCTGGCGGCTTTTAAACAAAAATGCGCTTGCCTATAGCTTAACTGGTGACGTGAAATCATCTATTTTGCATTCTGGAAGTGGAAAAAAAATTTAGCGAATTATATTTTGATTTATGTACCAGCAATGCATTATATTTATTGCCTATAGCTTAACTGGTGACGTGAAATCATCTATTTTGCATTCTGGAAGTGGAAAAAAATTTAGCGAATTATATTTTGATTTATGTACCAGCAATGCATTAGATAACTTATTGTGAGCTTATTGACCAACAAACCTTCTGTTCACGCTTTTGGAACGATAACGTAAATTGCTGTCAGTATATTAAATTTCACGCCTACCTACTTACTAATATGTTGCGGTCCTGATTATCGCGAGCATTTTATATAGTTCCTTTTGTAATGTGACAAATATACATCAGGTTGCATCGTATCATATGTCATCATTTTGGATATCACTATTGACAATAATAAATAACAATTCTCTAATTATTAACATGAACTTATATGCATTTGAAATCACAGTTTACCTAGTGTAATTTCATAACGTTCTAATCTTTAAAACACTGAAAGAATTATGACTAATTCAAAGGACAACCCAAAAGTGTTGATGTGATATAACTCAAGATTTCCATGATGTTAAATTCTTAGGCTAAGAAACACTCACCCATCAACTAAATAAACAGCTCTTGTCCCTTAATCAATACAACATCAAAGAAAAACAAATAATGAATGATATAGAACAGTACATCACAGGTGGAAAGAAATAATGAGAAAGAATAAGCATTTAAAGTTGGTACTGTTCATGTATCAGGGAGGGATTGATTTGGATAAATGCAATAAACTGACAGCGAACAGTGCAAAAAACTAGTATTTAACTAGCAGGAGCGCTTTTGACTCTTAATAAGTCTTTTTCAAACGCAAATACAAAACGTAGACAAGACAAACAATTTACCTAATATTAATCTTTCTAGCAACTTGTCTACATAAAGGGGTGCCAATTTGTGGAATAGATATTGTCCTTGTCCTACATAAAGCATTATATTAGAGAAATTCAAAGTTAAATAAATAGGTTTCACCCAAGTTAAACTTTATGCAGGTTATGTATAATATGGTACATACGGGGAACTATTGTAACACTTTTACAGTGCGGCTATAATAAGACACAATCTTTTTGAATTCCTTCACAACAAAACAGAGATTTCAATCTCATTAAAGTCATAACTCTACAGTCCTTTGTGTAGGTCTGACAGATACTAATTTGTATTTTGGTGACATTTGGATTGCCCAGGGATCATAATTTGATCAACCTGATAAAAGTTATGACTTTGAGTTAGCGAAAATTAAATGTTCGCATTGAACTGTATTACCTCCGAGTGGGCGGTAACATAAAACGACTGTCAAACAGATGTTTCTTGAGGTAGTTTTAAGTCCTATTACGCCCAGATTTGTACCTGCCGTTTTACTTATTTGCATGGAACATTTATTGCCCAATAAGGAACGGATGAAGACAGTCATACCAGATCTGTTCAAGATTAATAAGGTAAAAAGTTGTGTGTTGCAATATATATATTTGCATTTCATTATGATATCGTATATCTAGTAATTCCAGCTAATTTGAAGATCAAATCCAATGTTTTATAATTCACATATTGAACCCAGTTGGTTATATCTTAATGAGAACACGTGCAACACAATCATAAACATGCAAATTGTGTACACGGAATAGGTAATGCTTATCTCATACAATCTCATAGAAAATATACGATCGTTAAAGATTGTGTCATGTGAATAGTTTTGTACTTAATAATTGTTTCTTTCTGGCTGCTTTAATCGACCTGGCAGTAATCGTGTAGGATGCAAATGCTTATTTTTGCCATTCCAATAGCATTGATCGACCTTTGTGTATCTGCAAGCGTTAGGACTTCAGTGAAAAACGGTACTAAGTTAATTTGAACAGATCATTGGGAATAAAGACAGTGATTCAAATTGCTTTTATAAATATGTTAAAGTCCTGAAAAAAAACGATCGTAAAATGTAATGGTTTCGATTTAGCTTTCATGGGAAGCCGTGTGGCTCCATGTACTGTTCACTGAGCTGGTTGCATTAGGTGGCACTAGGCCAATATTCATTGCAGTTATATCATAAATGATCACACCAAACGCCATAGATGACTAATCTGAGTTGTTATCATGGTGTATTGCTTTTGAAATATCAGCCCTGAAATGTTTCTCTTGTTGTCAGGCGGTAGGAAATATACCAATAGGAGTATTTCACTTCGCTGTGCTATTCATCTTTTACAAGACAATATCGTTCAGTTAACAATTTTCGTCTTCGATAATTGTCTTTCATCGTAAGATTATTTATGATATTTTTAAGATGACTTCAGAGTCTTTGCTGTTTATATTAACGTTGCTCGATATAATATGCACTAGTTTTTTCTTCTAATTTAAGATCTTGAAACCGATTTGACATTCTTTGTTATCTTCTCGCCTTTTCGTTACATTCTTTAATTTAAGATAAATTTTAAGGAAGAGATGTATGCAAGAAACTGTTTTTCTTTTCAGACGTCTGTAACCAATGTCATTATTTACACAATACCGCAGTATATTTAGAACATACAGGATATCAGTACCTTAGTTTACTCTTGGTACTTTGTATCGTGCCGAGTTTAACAGCAGGAAGACATCGGATCTTGTGAAACCACATCGGTTGGTTGTCGTCAGATAACCTTGAGAAACATTCATGTCAATTTACTATACGGATAATGTGTGGGGACACAATATTTGTATCCTATGATCCAGGGATAGATGGTAGCTTTTTGTACTCAGGAATGACCCTGATGAAAATAAAAATAGTCACGCATGTAAATCGATGTTCTGATTCATCGCAGTATATCATTCATATCATTTCAAAAATAGTTCGCACCAGACAAAACAGCAGTGTGGAGAATCAGCCTATGAGCTAATAATGATGTGATGTGATGTGATTACGATTTTTAACATAGCTTTAATAATTTTTCAGTCATATCGCTACGATGTCTGCAGTGTGCCAGTTTAAAGTGATGTCTAGCACTGTGGCATAATGCCGCAGACATGTAGCATGATGTCTCACTCAGTCACATTATTCTGACACCAGGCCGACCAGTCCATACACTAACCACTAAATGCTGAGCGTAAAGCGAGGCAGCTGTTAATATCATTTTTGTAAGTCTTTGGTATGACTCGACCGGGGATCTAACCCACGACCCCCAGCATCCGAAGAGGACGCTCTAACCACTAGGCCATCGGAGCGGTTAGCTAATAATGATATCATCTTTTTTTTCAAAGGCAGACAATGCCCAGCAAATACAAATATGTTCATAGGGTGGAGATCTTAATAATATGCAAGATTTTCCCTCCGAGTTCCACTCTTACCTAACCATATATCCAGGTGTATAAATTAAATACGAAAACGTTGGCACAATCTACATCCTTAAAGAGTCATAGACCAAATTCTCACTTTGTTTGCTTTGATGTCGTAGTACAAAGTCAGCTGATATTACATATATACATAATGACTCAGCAATATTTCTGCTATTTCAAAAATCCGGGGATAAATGGGATATCTCCCCCACGAGCACGACTGTAATATATATAAATATTATATATATATATATATATATATATATATATATATATATATATATATATATATATATATATATATATATATATATATATATATATATATATATATATATATATATATATATATATATATATATATATATATATATATATATATATATATATATATATATATATATATATATATATATATATATATATATATATATATACAGATATTTATTGGATAATTTATTTATTTCCTTAGAATCAGTAATCAGCAAACGGTGCGTTCAACATGTCTATTACTGGTGCTCCAGTCGATTGGAAAACGGAGTCAGGCATGCCTGTTAGACAGGTTATGTCAGAAGACGTCGGAGATTTTTTTATTGCTTAGCAAGCAACTCCTGGTCAGAGGTCCACCATTATCGAAAAGTCTTCGTGTCCGTGCTCCATCTGCCTCAACCATGTCTTCCTCGATACATTCCTGGGAGTGGAGTGGAGGGATTTTGGCTACTCAGGAAGACTACGAAACGAAACGCAAATTAGGTTAGAATCTGTCTGGGTAAAAATTGCTACAAGTGACAACGCATAACAGTGATATCTTTTGAACTGAGTGATTCAACAATTTGTCATATTGGTATTAATTCTCCTATGCCGTACTGCCTCTCCTTGAATGCGATTAGAACAAAAAACTCGTTTTTCGATAAAAAGTTAAGGGAAAAATGAAATAATATATTAAATGTACTGTCTGGCGACCATGGTGCTGAATTTCATTACTCAGTTGTATATAATTTACAAGCCATATTTTTAAGAAAATGTATTTATGATTCACGAGAGAAAAAAGCAGTTGGTATGCCTAATCAGGTCCGTTCATTTAACTCTCTCTCTCTCTCTCTCTCTCTCTCTCTCTCTCTCTCTCTCTCTCTCTATATATATATATATATATATATATATATATATATATATATATATATATATACACTTAATTTTTGCATAATGCAATATTGGGTATAAACTTCCTATGTCATTGTCAAATTTACGGAAATGATAAGACATATTTTTTAAGACCTCATGTATCGTATTCTCATTTTATGTATGCATTTCTGAATTAGTTTCTGGAATTACATATTTACATTCTTCTTCTGTGAAACGAGTAATTCCACTTAGAAGAAAAGACTGCTAGGTATTTATTTTTCGGTTAAAAAATCATGTGCGTGTATGGCGTGTTTATTACACTGCATTAGATTATATATTTGCATAAAAATGTTTAAATACTTCACATTTTACGGACTCTAGCAAGACGACTGATACAGTGTCCGCTTTCAATATGTTACTTACTTTGTTGTGCGCATTTCATTCCCTACCCTGATCTAAAAATTATTAACTTTAGCATGATCATTTTAAATAAACTTCCTCCATCAGGGAGTAAAATATTTCAATGAGACTGATATCTGACACATATGCACTACTTTAGAAAATTATAACTTCTGGTCAATAAAATTTGACAATGGCATTCGAATAATTTCACGTGTAGCCAACACAAAGTGGCACCAAAACGAAAATAAGCAAACTATTTTCAGTAAAACTATGTTCAGTAAAACATGTTTCTATTCCAACGAGGGAGTTTGTAAAAACCATTCGTAACAGAATATTAAAGTCCATTACTTAAATAACATAGAAAAAAAACTTTTTTTTACAAAGCGATTACACTTGGAAATGAAGGTCTCTTTGCGGCTATTCTACACCGGGCAGTAACAATCCAGTTATATCCACGTGCATTGAAAAGTGAAGAACTCACAAAGTGTCAAAAATAGCAGCAATATTACAAAAAATATGATATTTGTCCTAGGTCAGAGTTTCCTAAGCTCCAGTGAGATTAACTTATTCTGAATAGACTTTACCAGGACTGTATTTCAATACGTGATGAAATATAGAGACTTAGTCTAACCTATAAATTGACTCTGTTGATTGTGATCATACAGCTTGGGTAAATATATTAATGGCATATATAATGTTTTTTGTATTTAAAGTTCTGCACAAAAGTCTGATATAGTTATGTCAGATTTAATAACCAGGCAGGTATGTGTCTAGAAGAGAAGTATGCATTGTTCAAGCGTTTTCTGAGCTACGATTAGTAACTTGACAAAAATTATCCTGACGGTTCAAGGGTCTGATTTGTAATCTATCATATAGGGACAACTAATATATTGAAAGACTGGTGAAATGTACTGTATTCAGAATATGCAAAAACTCGTTGTAGTTACAGGGAAGCTCTCAACAAGAACACAAATCAAGTTCTCTATTTTTATTGACTAAAATATGATCACTTCCACCGAATGGAAATATAACTAAAAAAATGTTTAAGAGATTGTGTACATTTTGATTTAAGATTCAAATTCAAGTCTCCTTAATAGCCGCTCTATGGAAAAATTTTCGTAAAATCTTTTATAAACTAAGATAATATAACTATCTGAACTTAGAAAGTATAGCTTGTCTGATTAATTTTATCGTGTTATATTTCCTTTATGAATCTGATAATATATAATCTCATTGATTACTTATGTTACTGGTAACTTCGATACTGCTTCAATCTATTTCAATGCAGTGTCCCTCAGCTCTGTATAATCCTGTCATTCCTTTTAGAAGAGATATGCTTTATAAGCAGATCACACCAAGAGTTCAATTTTTGTATCAATTATTAGTCCTCTGTTCCAGTTTTCCTGATCGGTCACTCATCCAGTTATCATAATCTACTGTTAGACCACATATTTTTATGTGTTCCTTCTTGAGTAGATGATTTTTCAGTGTGATAATGTAAATTATTGTGGAAATAAGATCGAAATATTCGAGCTTTACGAGTTGTCTCCTAATGTTCCAGTTTACGCTACCATATTACTTTTTCGCTGTGCCGGTACTTCGGTGATTTCCGTCAGTAAAAATCTTGTTACTAATTTATTAATGTTAACAATGTGTATCCATTTCTCATAATAAAATAATTCCAAAATGTAAAAGTATTATTATTGTATAAAATAGTTGTATGTTGCACAAATTAATCTTGAATGTTACAAATATAACTCTATTAGAATTAACCTACAATCACGTTTTTCACGTGTCACATATGTCATAATGATCGCTAAATGAGATGTTTTGGAAGATATTTAGGCGAAATCCAACTTTCGGATTAAAATATATATATATATATATATATATATATATATATATATATATATATATATATATATATATATATATATATATATATATTGTGTTTTAGTTAATTACTAGCGAATGTTAGTGTGTTATGTAGTTTCATTTCTTTGAATAACAGATAGCCAACAAGTTTCAGAGGAGGTTGTTTCTATTTGAATTGTATTTAATTTCTTTAGTCCATTAAACATGTTGTCATTTGCTGAATCAGTGTGTTGAATTTTTACTGGCCCTCCATGATAAATATCGTAAATGAGTATTGACATCAAAGCTTCCCTCCCTATTATATCAATGGCGTAGCTAGTAAGTGTAGGCTTCAGTATTATTGCTTCATATTTTAATAAACGAGCTCTCTTTTATACCAGACCAATATATCTTACATTGTCAGATACGGTGCATGTTTAATCATGCCACTTCAGTAACACACAAACTCGGCATATTGTGATTTAAACTACAAACTTTGAAACTTTAATTTCCTTTTAAGGTTTCACTTGATTGATATCTTCGCAATTTCTACATAAAACTAGACACAAAAAGTGAGCAATCAGATCAGCGTCGTAACTGGCATTGTTATTTAACCTGTAATTGATGTGTAGTGTCATATCAGACACTACTTAAACTGTATGATGACTTGTAGAGATAACATCTTTGAAAAATGGGGACAAAAATTCCCAGGAATATCAACATTGGGTTTTCATTAAAAAGACTTCGTTTGATATCTAGGTGGTACTAAATGCAAATTATTCCTGTCTGGCACCCAATATGGCAAAGATGAACATCAATTTAAAACTATTTCTATTGCTACTCCTCCTAAGTGGAAAGTCCTATCGACAGGTATTTTTTTTACCAAAAGACCAATTATGATATTTAGCTGGATGAAAATATTGCTGTTTTGGCTCCAATTTTGGCTGCCACAATGAATATATTAAAACTAATGTTCACTAAATCTACCGAGTAGAAGTTCTATCTAATAGGGCTGTCACTGTGACTAATTTGAAAATCTTCTCGCTCAAGTGTGTGTATGTGTGTGTGTGTGTGTGTGTGTGTGAGAGAGAGAGAGAGAGATTTGGATTTTAAAGTAGCTTTAACAATTTTTCAGTCATATTGCTATTATGTTTGCAGTATTGCAATTCATAGTGATGTATAGCACTGGGGCGTCATGCCGCAGACATGTAACATCATGTCCTACCTAGTCTCATTATACTGAGACCAGGCTGACAAGTCCTAACACTATCCTCTTAATTCTGAGCCCCTGGCGAGGCATCTATTAGTATCATATTTACGTCTTTGACTTGTCTGCGAGGTTTCGAAACCGCGACATTCCGCATCCAAAAGCGAACGCTGTGAAAACAAGGCCTGTCGCCGAAGAATATCAATATTTTAGATACACAAGGTATAATGACCTAGTTCAATACTTTAACATTTTGTCATTATCATAAGTATCGTTGATTGCTTTAAGTATAAAATCGTTCAGAATAATCTATAAAAGGATGAAAAGTCCCTTACAACTCTACTCGATCTAGCGTTCTTTTTGTTTTCAAATTTGTTCAGAAAGGATGATACTTCTTCACTGATACTTTTATTCTCTAGTTGATTTGACTGTCCATTTTAATCAGTTTATATCTTTTCCTTTCTTTAAATTTCTTAGTTTTACTTACATATTTCGTCTTTCCCAGCAAACAGAAATACATTATGTTTTATCTCTTCTAACCATTTTATATTTGATTACAGAAGATTTCCCGTTAAATTTATTTTCTGATAAATATCATATAATGATAAAGCCACACTGTTTTAAAGTCAATATAATTAATGAATGAAATTAACAATTTGGATAATATAATCCAAAAAGTCCATGTCTTACTTCACTATTATTTCAAATTAATGTTTCTGTCCAAAAATATTATTAAAGAACAATTGCCACTTCCAGTGAATGAAAATTGAATAAATAATTAAATCCAAATTAATTACTGAACACACACTCACACAGACACACACACAGACACACACACTCACACAGACACACACATATATACACACACAGACACACACACACAATGCAAATGATTCCGCATCAAGATCTTGCAGCAAGAATGAGTCTTAGTTAAACAAGTTTATAAATCCATCCACTTGACATTAAACAAAATTAGCATTTTCTGCAAATACTATACCTTAATGGAATTTTCCATTCTAGAACATTCCAAATTGACAACGACAAAATATCTGTTATTGAAATAAGAATTTAGAATGTGGTAAACATCAGGTAGGCTACGTATTTTTTAATAGGGGAAGTTTCAATATCCTAGAACCAGACCGAAATAATCATATTTATTTCTATTGATAATGTCCTAACATTTAAATCACACTTATAAAAAAACATAATTGTGTATTATTTCTTTATCAAAATAAAAATTACTGATCTGAAGGACAATGACACGATTTTGATTTTTGACAACGTCAAGTTCAAAATGCAATTACCGGTATATATGACAAATAATCATGGGAAAAAAAAAACTAACAAACTTTGCATGTTAGATATACGTAACATCAATATGATTTAAGTTATAAAGGACTCGAACTTCAGTTAACGTTGCGTTGGGAAAACAAAGATGGTACATATAACTAAAAAGTATCGTAAAAAGTAATACATCGATATGTTATTTTTTAAATTTTCCCACGAATAGACATGTATTTAATTCCACCATACAAGACAACTTATATTTTCTACTTTCAGTCCGTTTTTTCTCTACACTGATAAAATTACTACTTCCCAGAAGTTTTGTCTCTATACTGATGAAATTATGTAAACTATTTTGTTCTCCATTTTACAAAAATCTACCCCGAAACAGCCATCTTCCATAATCTATTACCCGATAGGCTCCTGGACGTAATAAGTGGAATCGGCATCTGGGTCGGCTGCCTCCACCCCCGTTAATACAGAAAAGTATCCGTTCTCAAGGGTTTTAAAGAAAATCGATCATCAGCAGCATCGAATGAAATAAGGCAATGCGAAACGAAAATGGTTATACCTGTATGAAAGATTTGAAACTAATCGCAAAATAAAGAAATTCGTCGATAAGCTTCATAAATTTCGGTTTAAAGGAGCTGTCACTTAAGATTCCCAAACCTCTCTCTCTCTCTCTCTGTCTCTCTCTCTCTCTCTCTCTCTCTCATGGTTTAAGTCCAAGAGATACTCCTTAATTATTGTTGTTGGGGGGACAGGTTTTAATAATTCTTGCGAAGTTGTAAGCTGCTGTAAATATGATGTCTCAAGCTGGACTACAAGATACACCAATGGGCAACACCAGGACTAGATACTTGCTTGCAGCCACGGACATTCTGCAAACCAGCAAAACATCTATGCAAAGGGCGTCCAACATTGAAAGGCAAAGCAACTGTGGAGCTCCATGAAATTGCTTTGATGGACAAACTGAAACTAGTCAGACTGGTTAATGTTATGCGTGGTGTTCAGCAAGAAATTCTCATTAGACAAGCAACAACAGATGGAGATGCACAGGCTGCTTCTGGCTTCCAACTTGATTACAACATTCTGCATCGAATGTGGTAAGAAGAAAGATTGTCGGACCCCACCCATATGGGGCAATTAAGTTTAAACACTGTAATTCTGTAATATTTAGTGAAAACATGTTTTCAGGAATAAGAAAAAGGGAAGGAAACAAGACTCAAACAGGAAAATTTTCAGCCAAGACATTAAAGCACGCTGCAGTTTGATCTTCAAGCAACTGATTAAGGACAATAATGGTGATGTTACAAAAATTAAATGTCAACTTCCCCAAGTACTGTGCTGCTATTCAGGGGACTGCTCAAAATGCCGGCATCATTCAAAGGTCTGTGGGGGAGGAAGTACTAACTGCTGGTGGATGAGATCAGCATACCTGAGCCCTCATCAAGTGACTCATTTTAACATGACAGAAATTGATATAAATATCCTGCTACAAGTTCTGAAAATTAAACTCCCCTGTGATGTTGTAGAAAGACTGAGACTGAACACAAATGTGAGGCTCTGAACAGATCAATCCATGTTTCATTACCAAGAAATGTAAACTATTCCAGAAACTTTGAGGCAAGAGTGCATTCAACAATACAAAGACTCAATAAACGTCTGGGATCATCACTGAAAACAAAAGTGACACACTTAGGAGGTATTTTTTCAACAAGGACTCTGAAATCTGCTGGAGACAATGGATAAAGACTGCACTTACCATCAGTTGTATCAAAAGCGTTCACATACCCGGCAACGTATTCTAGCAAGACGAGGAAGTATGATACATATCATATGAGGTACAGGACTCAGCAAGGCAATAGGCCATAGAACATAATTAATTTTACTATATATTCTCTACATTCGTTTGTCAATACTGAACTCTCCCCTGTGTGACAATCAATACAAATCATATATTAATCTAAAATGCCTTCAAAGATGACTTCACGCTTAAGTTCTTGTCAAGGGTTAACCTGCATTTTTTTGAGAGGCTTAATTGTAAAGGTGACGACGATGTGAAAATATAATCGCTTCTTATAACGCATCTTGTCTCTAATGTTTGAAAAATAATCACTCACAATAATATTGAGATATGATAGTATATTTATTAAAATTGAAAAAAAAAAAACGCTTTAAAGTTGAAAGCTGACCGCCCAACCCTCTAATTACTTCAGCATGAATGAAATAGGCACAATTGCATACTTTGCAAATTATATATTTTTATTTGTAAAAGACAAGCTTCACATTAGGTGTCCAAATATACTACATACCGTATGGACAGCTTTAAGGATTTCATACGATAAGTACTCCCGTTGGCCATGCTTAGTACACCCACTGGTTGTGCTAAGTACAACCATTGGGCATGTTAAGTACACCTGTTGGCCATGCTTAGTACACCCACTGGTTGTGCTAAGTACAACCACTGGGCATGTTAAGTACACCCGTTGGACATGCTCAGTGCACCCGTTGGTCATCATTTACCATCAAAATGCTGTATTTACACACACAGACACACACAATATAAAGAATTCTGTCACATAATAAATAAAGACCTGAAATAAAACTTTCAAACTTATTTTTACCTCTGATTATTTCGTAATAATACCCACAGATAACTTTGAACCGTGCTAAGTAACTTAATTGAATAATGAATCTTTACGATATTTTGGTAATGAAAGCCATACCAGAAAACTGAAAAGAATGAAATAAAATGAAAGAAAATGGAGAAATGTTAGATACAATATATCGGGAACTGTGCTTAAAATTTAGAAAATAAATAGGAAATAAAGTGGAGAATAAATGAAACGAAAAAAAAAATCGAGATTAAAGGAGAACAACATGCCCTTTGGAGCGATTCGACGTAGAAGGGGTTTATCATCAATTTTTTTAAATTGTTGTTTACAATAGTCCATGATCTGTAGTACTTATGCGTGTTTAAAATAGGTTCACTAAAGTAAATCTTTTTGATCTCTACTATAAATTTATGAAAGCTGAGTTGTATCACTATAACATAGGGTATTTAGACTATATTCCCATTTAAAGGGTTCCTAGCTTAATTTTGGTTTTTCCTGGTATCTAATGCAAGAGAAAAGTAGCATAGGGTACTTTCTGCAAGTTTACATTTTCGACAAGGTGAACCATTTCGATTAGTTGCAATTAAATGTTGATTAAGTGGACTCAAATTTATTATAAGCCAGCCATGGCGAATTTTTCAGTTTTTTTTATATCACAGTAAAAGTATATGGGAACATGAATATTTTGTCAGCAAATGTGGATTTTACAGATAATTAGCTAAATATAAATATGTAGATATATTATCAATTCTTTCTGCTGTTATATAAGTAACTTTAATAGTGAGTGATACTGTTTGAAATTTTATTTTTGTTAATTTGTTCAGATTCATGAGTCAATATCTTATGATATCTCGTAGTCATCTTCCATTTGTATAAAGCTCAGGAAACCTATAGATGTTTATCTACTTTAATTTACATTTTCTTACTTTAAGCTTGTAAAAACTTTTTTTTAATTACTTCATATCATTGGGTGACATATCAAATGACAAACATTCCCAAGGAGGGCGGATTACTCAAAATTATCCGTTACATAATTTCATTGATATAGTCGATTATATCTGACGCATTATGCATTTTGGGAATAGCGCTAAAGACACTCACTCATAATTTGTGAAACGATAATAGCCTATTCAATACCCAGGTAAGCATAAATAAAGTATAAAAGCTTTCACATTTTGTCATTATGAAACGCAAAGATAATAAAATTTTGAGTGATCATAATTACAAATTGATCGCGTGAGGTCTTGGATTTGCTGTAGAGCAGGAACACATTGAGATTCAACAAGGTATTTCATTAAAATAAATCTAGATCAAATTTATTTGCTTCTTTACCACCAGTCGTCAGTGGAAGGTTATTCTGATATTACACTAATATTATTTGCACGGTTTGCAAGTTATCACAATGGTACAATTTTGTTTAAGGTTCTATCAAAAATATATATTTTTTACTATTATCTTTTTTTAATTTTTTTTTATTATCTTTTTTATCTTTTTTTAATATTTTTTTTTATATAGCATACATCTACGATTATGTTAAACCAGTTTGGATTATTATGTTACTGGTAGAAAAACAACTCCCACAAGCAGTAAAGAGAATAATTTACCTTGATGATTGATTGTAACACTCATTGTGAAGATATTATCGTCAATAAATTATGAAGATTAATGCAATTCCGTCTGATGATATGAATTCAAGTCTAATTATTAATGAGAAACTCATAAATGTTCGATTTATTTATATTATTGGAGTTATCAAATTTAGAGCTATATATACAATGTAGATAGCAGGAAATAAATATAAAATATCAAACGATATATTTTCTTTTGTTTGTTTATGCAAAATGCTTCTTGGATAGAGTTTACTGAACACAGAAACTTTTCGGTATATATTTTTCAAAAAGTAGATTGAAAATTAATATATTTACGGGAAATGTTAACTGTGTTTCAGTATTAGATATTTTATTTAAATATTTAAAATAGATATCCATATATATATATATATATATATATATATATATATATATATATATATATATATATATATATAATTTAGTTTTGTTTGTATAATGGATTAATCGAACTATCCAATGCTTATGCTTTTGACACTGATATTCACATGTTTGGTAATATTTTCAGATTTTCAGTAGGGACGAACGTTGAATGATGATGTTTGAATTTAAAGTTGTAAACTAATAATTTCAGTAGCATTATAAGCTAGATCACATGGGTGCTGTTGGTAAGTCTACACATTTTCATTACCCATATGTAATTGGAAAATACCCAACCTTTTTCAATTTAAGCCATGTAGGTAGGTTCGTTAATTGGTTGAAATTCATTATATGCATCAACTCGTTATTTGCTGATTAAATGCCAAAAACTGCATCATGAGCACTTGTTTAGTCCGCTAATAGGCGGAAGTGATGTCTTATTCATGTTATTGTGATATAACGATTACTGATAACATAAGTTAAGCAAATGATGTTAATAGTGTAATTTTTCACTACCATGATCAGTCGAAATGATTTAAAAATTAGATTTATTTGACACAAGATTGCTGAACATGTCATGCCTAAGGTTTATATGATGTTTTATTTTTCTTGTTGTATGTGGCTCCCAAACAGTCATATAGAATAACAATACTTTGCATCGCTGTTAACTTTCATTTTCCCGCATCATATTTCAAAATACAGTTGCAAGTGTAACTTTTAAAGTATAGGAAAAGTACATAGTTATTATTGTTCAGGTGCTTTACAGTCAAAACTAATGAAGCAAACGATTTTTCCTTTGTTGTTTACCTCTCATTTTCGTTTTCTATAGTCATATATTCAAAGCGATTTGGAAACTATTTCGCTGCACATACACTCCATTTTCCACTCTATCCGTTGGTAATGGACAAGAGATGGGCTTCTGGATTAATCTTTAAAGACAAAATAAAGGAGTTGGAGCAGTGACACTTAACGTTCCTATATTCGGTCAGTATATGGTAGCGGTGTGTATATGATATTACGCATTTCTGCAACAACAAAAACCAACAGTGTCTACAAGAATCCGCCTATCGCACGTGTCTGTGGTAGTAATAATGTATACCGTCGTAGTTGCACGTGAAAATAGTGCCTATTTTAGCAGTCGTAGTCTTGTAACAGGTATCCTTCACTAAATTGTCAATAAGTAAATATTTGCTTTTTTCTTGCTTTTTTTATTTTACGGCACACCATCAGTGTAAGACTAGAGAGCGCCACTCAAAAGGTTATAAGATAGAAGAAGTGTGTATTACCAACGAGTTATAAACCTACATAACAACAGCGATTATATAGTTAAAATATATGAAGGATATGAATGGTGTTTATAAAGGTGTTTATAAAGGGTAATTAGATAATACAAGATAAATTAAATTAATAGGTAATGTTGGTCAAATATTCAAAGAAAATAGGATTGCACAAAAGATATGTTTTGGAATAAATATTAACTTCCTTCAAGAAATTTAAAATGTAAGACACATTTGCCGTATTTAAATCTTCCTTTATGTGCTAAATATTGTAGTAACGATCAGTGTAGGCTGGAGACCGAAACAATCTTGCATAAAGTGCATCAGGTACTGATTCAGGTAGATCTTCGCCTTTTAATATGCAGGAGTGGATTCTATAAGTATTACCAATTCGAATTATTGCAATGACACCTCGTCTTTATGGATTTATCTGTGAAAGAAGGCCATTCACCTATCTTAAGTATTATCACATGGAGCTTGTTATTGACAGCATGGTTCCACGATGCCCACCACTTACTAAATAATGATGTTTTAATATCATTTTTAAAATCAATGAATTGTATTTCATCATAAGATGGTTCTATTTTAGCACCTCTGTCTGCTTTTTATGACCGCTAATATCTAGACGGCTGGGTATGTCTCATGAGAATATTGGTCGATAATAATATCAAAGAAGGTTTTGAATCATTAGACCATACAACTAAAACAGCATTCCAACAACGCTTTACCTACTGGACAAAATAACTTAGTAATATATTAAATACAAGGACAGTACTATAAAGATGATTGCTCGCATTAGAGTAGTTGGTGTGTGTACCAGAATTCAAAGGAGATTTGTTGTAGGTTTGCTAAGAGGAGGGTAAGTTTGTGGTTCTCAAATTGTGAAAGCTCGGCTGATGGCTGTGTTACAGTAGTATAAAACTAACGCCGAACTGAGTCTGTCATTTCGTAGTTTAACGCTCAGTCTGAATTCGCATCTTGAATCCACGTCTGGATATAACAACCAATCTTGACAACATGCATCTTAATCATTGAATTGTCTTCTAAATTCTGACCACGTGAGTAAATTTATCTGTTCATGAAACATAAGCAGTCAGTTTAATTGAAGGTAGATCCAGAATTTATTGCTCACGGTGATAGTTGGAGATACTGAATAATCTGACCTATACATTTTCTTCAAAAAGTATACACCATGACTACCGAATGACACAAAGATTTAGGGCAATAATTGGGGCAAAGATGGAAATTTATAAGCCACTCTTACAATAATAAGGATATACTAAAGTTTCTAATTTTACTCTTAATTTACAACTGAAATGATCATCAGTTATTATGTAATAGGTAAGCCTAAAAGCGAGCTAGTCTTGTTGAATATCTATATGTTCTTACTGACACCGCGTCAAGAATATGCGTTTTGCACGTTTTTGTCTGTGTAAAGTAATAATCACGAGTTTCAAGAAATATTGATTGTTACTGTCGTTGAATTGAAAACAGAACGATTCGTTACGACGATGAAGTCGGAATAAATCTCACAACAAAGAAAATAATTGTGGTGTATGCTACGAATTCCTAAACATTTCTCTTCGTTCTTTTCCTTAATGGAGCTTGCGCAGATCCACAGGAAGTTAATTCCGAAGACTATTGGAACTATTTAAGGTGTAATTGAAAAGGTGCAAAGAGTTAAAAGTTTTGCTAATTCATTATGGGCTTCGTTCTTTTCCATAACAGAGCATGTGCAAAACACTAAAATATAATGGCGGACACTACAGGTACTTTCGTTCCAATGTTTGCAAAATGCTATAGGGAATGGATTTTGTAAGCAATTTTTACATTTACATACATACATTATCCAGAGACACTCAAACTTCGTTCGCTGATAGAGCGGTTAGAAACATGGTCTTATTATAATGCGTATATCAGTATATAGACATAAAATATGTTCTGACATATATTCGTCAATCCAAAATTTGACATTCAATTGGTATTTTGATGCTTTATCAAATCAGTACTGTCTCAACAATTAATACACTGTTTGTATTTCATAAAACAATCGAGAAAGTGCGTTTGCTAGGAACAACCACGTGTCACATTATAACACATCTCCAACTAGTTCAGTCGTAATGTCCATAGGTGCCGTCACATAAATCATCTGCACTTGTGTTATTTTTTGCTTTTATTACGTTATTTAATTGCAGAAGGAGAAGAAAATTACATTTTTCCGTTTCGATAGCATCTTTCTTCTCTGACAGTGAGTTAGATTCGATTCAATCTACGTAATTCATTAATGTGTCGCTTAATTACATGAGTTTCGTTTCGCTAATGGTAAGAGAATGGTATTATGAATGGTGTGTAAATAATGCGAGTATCTGGAGAGAATCTAAATTCAAGATGTGAATATCTATATCTATCTATTAGAACGAAATCTACAAATAGAACATCTGGAACTGAATACAAATTTCCATAATGAATTCTGTAAGAAAAATTGCACACTTACGAAGGCATACTACAGTTTATATGTTAGAAATAGAATGCGGCCGACATCCACCATATATTACTGTAATTATGCATATGATTAAGGTTTTACTATTACTCATCAATGTAAAGGAAAATAAAGGAATTACGGTGATATAGCACAATGCGCTTATATGTTCTTTCTAGCCACTATTTGAAATATCAATATTTAATATTCAAGGTCGTGCAGTATAACCATCAAGAAAACTCGTTAAACTTTTCCCATACAAATGCAATAACCTATAATTATACATGTAATGAAGTTTGCTTGTTCTCTTATCAAACTTAATTCCAAATTATGTTCAATTTGAAAATTGTAACTGAAATTTTTATAATTAAAATTAGTGTCTTTATTGTAATTAGAAAATAAAATGTTTTGAATCTATAATATAAATGTGGCTGGAAAATTGTTTTAATTTTTATTTGCATCGAATATGACATTAATTCCTGTATTACATACCGGTGTCATATCTAAAAATGTTTCATATGTTACATCGCTCATTGAGAGTTAGTAATTTTATGGTCATGCTCATAATAATTGTGCACATTTTCTATTTATTATTTGATATTTATTATGTTAGATCATAAAATTGAACAATATAAACTTGAAAATAAACGCACATTACTTCCACATCCATGCATCAATCACTTATTAAAAAAGTCAGAAACTATACAATCGGCTTCTTCAAATACTTTAAACACGATCCTAAAGGATATCATCTCAAAATGCTAAACAAATAATTATAAAAAATAAAACAAAAAAATGAAGAAAAAATGTTTTAAAGAGATATTTACATCGATTTTGTAAAGCACTACAAACCTTCGCTTACTTAATGGTACCACTTTTTCAGCCGAAATCATAGCAGTAGACCTTGCTCTGCAATATATCGAAAGCAAATTTTTTTAAAACAAAATTATTTTCTCCGACTAACTGTAAAAACGAATTATTAATCAATATTCTCATCAAATATGCTGAGCGGAGTACATCCCACAATATATTACACTGTTAGTTACCCAGCTATATTGGTATTAAAGGTAATGAAAAAGCAGATCACGGCGCTAAAATGGCCCTATCTTTAGAATCTAGAACCATCCGATTTTAAACTACACTATACCGATTTTAAACCTAGTATCAAATAGTCTTTTCGTCAGAAGAGGCAGGCATCATGAAATGCAGTGAATAATAAACTAAGGAGTATGCTCTTCTATTGATTTCAAGAAAATTCTTAATTTTGAGAAAATATAATTTTCGTTCATTAACTACACGTACATATAATTTAATAAAATGAATGCCGATATTATACATCTTATTCAATGTCAGCAGTTCACACTTCAGTGATTTAGTGAGGATATGGCCACTAAGGAATAAACTCGTAATTGCAGGCAAGCACATTTATTTTCAAAACCATGAGAAAAAAGAAAGATTCATTATGAATCTATGATATCATAAATGTACCATTCTACTAAAATAAGTTAAATTGTTTAAAGAATACCGAATAGTTTCAACGGGATATATATTATTCAAACTTTCTCTGTATTATGACCCAATATCTGACTAGATAAAGGTTTTCTGTTCAGAAAAAATGTATGTTATATATTTTATTTCAATCCAAAGTTATCGATTGATATGGCGTGGCAGCTACCCATGCGAGCCCCTTAACTGTAAACATGGTAGTGAACCACGCCCAGTGTAAGACCAAGCTTCCAAAAAGAAAGACTAATGTGATGTCCTCGATTGAATCTTGTTATGGCCTTATAACTCCAATATTATCCATTCAGATAATCAATAAATGGGGTCATAATTATGATCTGGTGAAGGAATTATTGGAATGCAGGCGATGTTTTAGAATACGAAAATAGTTTATTTTTCATTAACCATGCTTTATAGTTTGAGCCTTTATGTGTACAGACTAAACATAATGTACTTTTACAATAACTATATTTACAAAGTTTATAATATATATATATATATATATATATTTATATATATAAATATATATATATATATAATATATATATTTATATAATACATATATTATATATAATATGTTTTGTGGTATATAGCTATCTAGTTGAAAACAAAATCATTATTGATCACCATTTTATGTTATCTCTTAATTTGAATGCAAATTATGTATATTTGTCTAGTCTGAAACCTGTATTTTTTAATAAAAGATGTGATAAATTCAAATGGGTTTAACATGGGAAAGAAACAAAGCTTTACAGGTAAATATAGGTTTCAAGTGTCACGATACAAAAGAATATACCGGAAAAAGTGATAATCTGTTACAGTCCCGTTTGATTACACAATAACAAAACTCTCCTCTTTTTGTATGCCTCTGTGAGGACATTTTTATCCAGCCAGATAATGTGATATCAATACAAGACTGAGAAATTCTAAATTTAACAACTATAACTTGTAATTGCACGATTGCCATAGGAACCTTCCAAACACCCCCGTCCACAGTTTCAGTTATAACTTGTATGGTATAAAGGAAAGTATGTCGAATTTAACAAAAGTCTTTCATAGCAAAAACGTAGGACAGCAAATAGTTGTGCCCTAGATGTGTTGTTCACGCCTTCGTTGTCTTCCTACCATCATTTGACGATAACATGGGAAACAAAGCCTGAGGAACCATATTCTTTGCTCTCCTCTCCGTCCAGCTGCTGCCATCTGCCTATTTACAGGCCTCTCGATATGTCCCGGTAGACGAGGCGTGGGTAGTTGAAAGAGGGAGACAAATACGTTCCGATATCCACTCAATATAAGGTAACGGTGCGTTTCTGACATTATGGAATTGCTTTTTAAATGAAACCATCATAAACACCAACGTCATCGGATACAACCTGTCAACTGAACAGGATTTGCCTGAGTTAGTAGTTTTTAATAGTTTCGTCTCCATTTATTACACGTCATTTCTTCTGAAAATCTTTTCTAAAAAAGAAATACATGTATCTCATAACTTATAATCATTATGTTGCAGTAGCTAGATAATGGGAAAGTAATGTAATAATTAGTGGATTTTCAGTTCATTGATTTTCTAAGCTGCGTAAGCTAATTCTATGCTTCACGGTTTAAAAAAGAAAGTACTGATTCCCGTAAGTGACGCTGTTATATTAACTGACACCGCTTCATGTGATTTCCTATAATTGATCTATGGGATTACTTGACGTCATGCTTGGCGTATGGATTTGTATTGTCATTTCGACTATTGAAACAAATTAAATTTCAAAATGTTTCACCAAATTATATAGAAGTCAATGCAAGACTTATGTTTTGTTGAATTTGAAATTATATGAAACGTTAATCTTAACTATTGAAGGAAGCTTTTCGTTGGTTAATATGAGGTTACTGTTCCAAAAACATTATGTTCAACTCAGCCAAGGTCAATAGTTTTATATTATTATGTGCATAAACGTACTAATTAAAATGAGTTTGGTTCAATTTATACGCAAGTTGTCTCTGTCAAGATTTCGAATACAATCATTACATATTTAATATACAGTTTTTAGAAGATGGACCACAGCAGTATCCAACGCACATGTGCGAGTCTAATATTCGAACCATGACTGACTTAATGGCTGACTGTATTTATTAAATGCTGAAATCCTCATGAACAGAAGTCAATATGTTCAGAATGTTTAAAGGAATGAGACAACTAACTAGTAACTGAACAGGGACCAGACTCGAAGTTTGTGTATGTATATGTGAAATTTAGAAAGGAAAGCTGAGTTGTATCACTATAACATAGGGTATTTAGACTATATTCCCATTTAAAGGGTTCCTAGCTTAATTTTGGTTTTTCCTGGTATCTAATGCAAGAGAAAAGTAGCATAGGGTACTTTCTGCAAGTTTACATTTTCGACAAGGTGAACCATTTCGATTAGTTGCAATTAAATGTTGATTAAGTGGACTCAAATTTATTATAAGCCAGCCATGGCGAATTTTTCATTTTTTTTATATCACAGTAAAAGTATATGGGAACATGAATGTTTTGTCAGCAAATGTGGATTTTTACAGATTAGCTAAATATAAATATGTAGATATATTATCAATTCTTTCTGCTGTTATATAAGTAACTTTAATAGTGAGTGATACTGTTTGAAATTTTATTTTTGTTAATTTGTTCAGATTCATGAGTCAATATCTTATGATATCTCGTAGTCATCTTCCATTTGTATAAAGCTCAGGAAACCTATAGATGTTTATCTACTTTAATTTACATTTTCTTACTTTAAGCTTGTAAAAACTTTTTTTTAATTACTTCATATCATTGGGTGACATATCAAATGACAAACATTCCCAAGGAGGGCGGATTACTCAAAATTATCCGTTACATAATTTCATTGATATAGTCGATTATATCTGACGCATTATGCATTTTGGGAATAGCGCTAAAGACACTCACTCATAATTTGTGAAACGATAATAGCCTATTCAATACCCAGGTAAGCATAAATAAAGTATAAAAGCTTTCACATTTTGTCATTATGAAACGCAAAAATAATAAAATTTTGAGTGATCATAATTACAAATTGATCGCGTGATGTCTTGGATTTGCTGTAGAGCAGTAACACATTGAGATTCAACAAGGTATTTCATTAAAATAAATCTAGATCAAATTTATTTGCTTCTTTACCACCAGTCGTCAGTGGAAGGTTATTCTGATATTACACTAATATTATTTGCACGGTTTGCAAGTTATCACAATGGTACAATTTTGTTTAAGGTTCTATCAAAAATATATATTTTTTACTATTATCTTTTTTTAATTTTTTTATTATCTTTTTTATTTTTTTTTAATATTTTTTTTATATAGCATACATCTACGATTATGTTAAACCAGTTTGGATTATTATGTTACTGGTAGAAAAACAACTCCCACAAGCAGTAAAGAGAATAATTTACCTTGATGATTGATTGTAACACTCATTGTGAAGATATTATCGTCAATAAATTATGAAGATTAATGCAATTCCGTCTGATGATATGAATTCAAGTCTAATTATTAATGAGAAACTCATAAATGTTCGATTTATTTATATTATTGGAGTTATCAAATTTAGAGCTATATATACAATGTAGATAGCAGGAAATAAATATAAAATATCAAACGATATATTTTCTTTTGTTTGTTTATGCAAAATGCTTCTTGGATAGATTTTATTGAACACAGAAACTTTTCGGTATATATTTTTCAAAAAGTAGATTGAAAATTAATATATTTACGGGAAATGTTAACTGTGTTTCAGTATTAGATATTTTATTTAAATATTTAAAATAGATATCCATATATATATATATATATATATATATATATATATATATATATATATATATATATATATATCTCTATATATAAAGAATACAAATCATTTGGCGAATAACAACCCTCTCAAGCGTACTGGATCCACCAAGGGATCACGTTTGTCAGGGATTAATTAAAATAGATGCAATAAACTGACGACGAACAGTACGAAACTAGTAACTAACTAGCCTAAGCGCTTTCGACTCTTAATGAGTCTTTTTCAAAGGCAAATACAAAACATAGTTACGACAAACAAATAAACACAAAAACGTTGCGTTTGTAAACCTCTACATTTCTATCTTCACATGTGCTAAAACTATAAATACAACCAGCTTGTATAGACTAGTTGCGGAAACTGAAAACGTTGTATAATTCCCTAAAAGTCTACAAGCCAAAGCGACATCTATTTTTACTTTGTGTACATATGTAACGCAGATTATATCCCGGATATTTGGTTCTATACCGGTTATTCTTATAGTAAAAATTGAAGGATAAGAAGATTTAGAAAATGTTAAATTCTACCAGTGCATAGTTTTCATTTTCTAGTCTTCTTGGTTTAGACCGCTTGGTTTCAATGTTCTAAGGCGGCGTATCCAGTATGATTCCTTTTCCTTCCTGGTTTCGGAACTCCAGCTGTGGTTGTTGGCAATAGCGATAAGTATTATATCACTGAAAGTGTGGCCAGGGGAGGAGAAGTGTTCTGCGACCGGGCTTCTGTACAGCTTTTTTGTCATCCAATCAGATCTATGAAGGTTTATCCTTATGTGTAGCTTTTCAGTTTCTCCCACGTACTGAAGGCCACAGATCTCACATGTGATGAGATAAATCACATTCTCTGTTTTGCACGTTTTGTTTGGACCATGTATGTTTAGTTTTTCTTTAGTCACTGTGCTAGTGAATGTCTTGGTCTCTATCATATGTTGACAGGTTTTGCATCTTTTATCGCCACAGGGTCCAGATTGACTAGGTTGGTTTTGACTAGCGATTGTTGTTAGCTTGGCCCTAACTAGGATGTCATTTAGGTTTTTTGGTCTCCGGTAAGCTACTACAGGTTTGTTCGGAAGTATTAGGTTTAGTATGTCTGACGATTGCACGGTTGGCCAGTGGTTTGCGATGATTTTACCTACTTTGGGATTGTCTGGGTGATAGGTCAGAATAAATGGTATCCTATCAACCTTTTCTTTCTGTCCATATCTGAGTAGGTCATCACGGTTTGTTTGTTTGGCCCTTTGGATTGCCTCCGCAATCAGGTCTTTGTCATAGCCTCGGTAAATTAAATGTTTAGCCAGCTCTTCAGACCTTTCTAGGAATCTTTCATCGTCGGAGCAAATTCTACGTATCCTCAGTGCCTGGCTATATGGAATGTTCTTAATGCAGTGTTTTGGATGACAGCTGGTTGGGAGAAGATACTGGTGTTTGTCGGTTGGTTTCGAGTAGATGTCTGTGTGTAATTTGTTTTCCACCAGTTTGGTTGTTGTGTCCAGGAAAACATGGTTTGAGTTGGAAATTTCTGCCGTGAATTTTATTGAAGGATGGAAGTTGTTTGCCTTTGAAATGAAGTCATCCAGACTTTCTCTTCCATACTGCCACTTCATTTCTATATCATCGATAAAGCGTACCCACTGGTATGGTGTACGCTCAACCGATGCTAAGAGCTTTCCCTCAAGTTTTCCCATGAAAATGTTAGCATACGAAGGGGCCATTTTAGTACCCATTGCAGTTCCATTGATTTGTAGGTAGTTTTCTTCATTAAATTCAAAGTTGTTGAGTTTTAGGACAAGCTCCAGGAGTTGGATTAAGAAGTGTGTGGGTGGATTGTTTACAGTTCTTGTTTCCCATGCTTCGCTACATGCCTGTAACCCTTCGTTGTGCGGTATGTTGGTGTACAAAGATGTGACGTCTAAGGAAGCAAGTAATGTATCTGGCAGTAATGGTTCACTAGCTTTGCTTTTTATGAGATAATCTGTCGTGTCTTGAAGATATGATGGTAATTTGTGGACATGTGGTCTCATAAAATGATCTAAATATTCTGATATCCTTTCTGTGGGGTGCCCGTTACCTGAGATTATAGGTCTGCCAGGGTTTCCTTGTTTGTGGATTTTGGGTAGAAGATAAAATCTACCTGCTCTTGGGTTTTCTGGGCTTAAGTAGTTTTTGGTTTGCTGGTCTATGTGTCCGCTTTGGTACGCCTCGTCAATAACATTAGTGATGATTTTTGCATATTCCAGCGTTGGATCATGGTCCAGTTTTTGGTAGAACCTAGCGTCACTTAGTTGTCTACTTGCTTCACTAATGTAGTCTTCCCTATTCATAACGACAACAGCGGAACCCTTATCTGCAGGCTTAATTATTATGTCTGTCCTGCTTTTCAGTGAGTGCAGGGCATCTGTTTCTTCTTTTGTCAAATTAGAATATTTGTTAGTATGGTTGATATGTCTGGAAATATCGTTTTCAACCGAGTTGATAAAGGCTTCCAGATTCGGAATTGAACTTTTTGGTGGGGTCCAGTTACTTTTCTTTCTAAATGTGGGTTGGTCGCAGCTTATATTTTCCTTTGATTTGTTTGGTGGTTGCAAGGCAAAATGGGCTTTGAGTCTTAGTCGGCGGATGAATTCTTCGGTGTCATTCTTAAGCTTCCCTCTGTCGTATGTTTTAGGACGGGGACAAAAACTCAAACCTTTCGATAAAAGTTTTATTTCTGCATCAGTAAGTTCTAAATTGGAGATGTTGACTACTGTGTTAGTAACAGTTGCATTAGTGTTTGTTACAGAGTGCTTGCGATTCTTCCTTTTGCGGCGATTTTTCTTCTTACGGTTGTTTTTGGAAGAAATTTCGTCAATTGAAGTTTCTTCACAACAGTCCTTTGGTTGTAGATCATGACTTCTAAATTTTCTATCTCTGACTTTGTATAGTTTCGAAGAGAGCCTTTTTTCATCTTTATTTAATTTGGAGTAAAACGTTTTCAATTGTTCTTCTGTTGAGACGGAATTGAGCTGATGTTTTAGTTCTTCAATGGTTGCTGATTTGGCTAGATATTGATGATTTACGTTTTTACTAAGTAGGGCTGTGAGTTTCATGGAAGCGTCGTGAGTTATTTTATTCCATCTTTTGTTGAATCTGTTTGAACTCTTGCCAATAATTTGCGGTTTCACATGAATTTGAAGACCTTTAGTGACTGTATTTGTTTCGAGGAAATGATGCAAGAAAGTGCAATGATGCTTTAGGCGAATTAAAGCATCAGTTTCATTGCGTAAAGTTTTGAATGTTTTCTGTATTTGTTGAGACATCGTCTCCATTCTAAGAGATACGGCAACAATTTAAGTATAAGAAGGAAACAATGGAACGAATACAGTAGCACTACATAAATACAAGACAGAAAACTATGCACTGGTAGAATTTAACATTTTCTAAATCTTCTTATCCTTCAATTTTTACTATAAGAATAACCGGTATAGAACCAAATATCCGGGATATAATCTGCGTTACATATGTACACAAAGTAAAAATAGATGTCGCTTTGGCTTGTAGACTTTTAGGGAATTATACAACGTTTTCAGTTTCCGCAACTAGTCTATACAAGCTGGTTGTATTTATAGTTTTAGCACATGTGAAGATAGAAATGTAGAGGTTTACAAACGCAACGTTTTTGTGTTTATTTGTTTGTCGTAACTATGTTTTGTATTTGCCTTTGAAAAAGACTCATTAAGAGTCGAAAGCGCTTAGGCTAGTTAGTTACTAGTTTCGTACTGTTCGTCGTCAGTTTATTGCATCTATTTTAATTAATCCCTGACAAACGTGATCCCTTGGTGGATCCAGTACGCTTGAGAGGGTTGTTATTCGCCATATGATTTGTATTCTTTATATTACCTACCTCGTATGGCTCGATCTACCTTTGGTGTGATCTAACACCCTTTTCTGTCTTGTATTTATGTAGTGCTACTGTATTCGTTCCATTGTTTCCTTCTTATACTTAAATTGTTGCCGTATCTCTTAGAATGGAGACGATGTCTCAACAAATACAGAAAACATTCAAAACTTTACGCAATGAAACTGATGCTTTAATTCGCCTAAAGCATCATTGCACTTTCTTGCATCATTTCCTCGAAACAAATACAGTCACTAAAGGTCTTCAAATTCATGTGAAACCGCAAATTATTGGCAAGAGTTCAAACAGATTCAACAAAAGATGGAATAAAATAACTCACGACGCTTCCATGAAACTCACAGCCCTACTTAGTAAAAACGTAAATCATCAATATCTAGCCAAATCAGCAACCATTGAAGAACTAAAACATCAGCTCAATTCCGTCTCAACAGAAGAACAATTGAAAACGTTTTACTCCAAATTAAATAAAGATGAAAAAAGGCTCTCTTCGAAACTATACAAAGTCAGAGATAGAAAATTTAGAAGTCATGATCTACAACCAAAGGACTGTTGTGAAGAAACTTCAATTGACGAAATTTCTTCCAAAAACAACCGTAAGAAGAAAAATCGCCGCAAAAGGAAGAATCGCAAGCACTCTGTAACAAACACTAATGCAACTGTTACTAACACAGTAGTCAACATCTCCAATTTAGAACTTACTGATGCAGAAATAAAACTTTTATCGAAAGGTTTGAGTTTTTGTCCCCGTCCTAAAACATACGACAGAGGGAAGCTTAAGAATGACACCGAAGAATTCATCCGCCGACTAAGACTCAAAGCCCATTTTGCCTTGCAACCACCAAACAAATCAAAGGAAAATATAAGCTGCGACCAACCCACATTTAGAAAGAAAAGTAACTGGACCCCACCAAAAAGTTCAATTCCGAATCTGGAAGCCTTTATCAACTCGGTTGAAAACGATATTTCCAGACATATCAACCATACTAACAAATATTCTAATTTGACAAAAGAAGAAACAGATGCCCTGCACTCACTGAAAAGCAGGACAGACATAATAATTAAGCCTGCAGATAAGGGTTCCGCTGTTGTCGTTATGAATAGGGAAGACTACATTAGTGAAGCAAGTAGACAACTAAGTGACGCTAGGTTCTACCAAAAACTGGACCATGATCCAACGCTGGAATATGCAAAAATCATCACTAATGTTATTGACGAGGCGTACCAAAGCGGACACATAGACCAGCAAACCAAAAACTACTTAAGCCCAGAAAACCCAAGAGCAGGTAGATTTTATCTTCTACCCAAAATCCACAAACAAGGAAACCCTGGCAGACCTATAATCTCAGGTAACGGGCACCCCACAGAAAGGATATCAGAATATTTAGATCATTTTATGAGACCACATGTCCACAAATTACCATCATATCTTCAAGACACGACAGATTATCTCATAAAAAGCAAAGCTAGTGAACCATTACTGCCAGATACATTACTTGCTTCCTTAGACGTCACATCTTTGTACACCAACATACCGCACAACGAAGGGTTACAGGCATGTAGCGAAGCATGGGAAACAAGAACTGTAAACAATCCACCCACACACTTCTTAATCCAACTCCTGGAGCTTGTCCTAAAACTCAACAACTTTGAATTTAATGAAGAAAACTACCTACAAATCAATGGAACTGCAATGGGTACTAAAATGGCCCCTTCGTATGCTAACATTTTCATGGGAAAACTTGAGGGAAAGCTCTTAGCATCGGTTGAGCGTACACCATACCAGTGGGTACGCTTTATCGATGATATAGAAATGAAGTGGCAGTATGGAAGAGAAAGTCTGGATGACTTCATTTCAAAGGCAAACAACTTCCATCCTTCAATAAAATTCACGGCAGAAATTTCCAACTCAAACCATGTTTTCCTGGACACAACAACCAAACTGGTGGAAAACAAATTACACACAGACATCTACTCGAAACCAACCGACAAACACCAGTATCTTCTCCCAACCAGCTGTCATCCAAAACACTGCATTAAGAACATTCCATATAGCCAGGCACTGAGGATACGTAGAATTTGCTCCGACGATGAAAGATTCCTAGAAAGGTCTGAAGAGCTGGCTAAACATTTAATTTACCGAGGCTATGACAAAGACCTGATTGCGGAGGCAATCCAAAGGGCCAAACAAACAAACCGTGATGACCTACTCAGATATGGACAGAAAGAAAAGGTTGATAGGATACCATTTATTCTAACCTATCACCCAGACAATCCCAAAGTAGGTAAAATCATCGCAAACCACTGGCCAACCGTGCAATCGTCAGACATACTAAACCTAATACTTCCGAACAAACCTGTAGTAGCTTACCGGAGACCAAAAAACCTAAATGACATCCTAGTTAGGGCCAAGCTAACAACAATCGCTAGTCAAAACCAACCTAGTCAATCTGGACCCTGTGGCGATAAAAGATGCAAAACCTGTCAACATATGATAGAGACCAAGACATTCACTAGCACAGTGACTAAAGAAAAACTAAACATACATGGTCCAAACAAAACGTGCAAAACAGAGAATGTGATTTATCTCATCACATGTGAGATCTGTGGCCTTCAGTACGTGGGAGAAACTGAAAAGCTACACATAAGGATAAACCTTCATAGATCTGATTGGATGACAAAAAAGCTGTACAGAAGCCCGGTCGCAGAACACTTCTCCTCCCCTGGCCACACTTTCAGTGATATAATACTTATCGCTATTGCCAACAACCACAGCTGGAGTTCCGAAACCAGGAAGGAAAAGGAATCATACTGGATACGCCGCCTTAGAACATTGAAACCAAGCGGTCTAAACCAAGAAGACTAGAAAATGAAAACTATGCACTGGTAGAATTTAACATTTTCTAAATCTTCTTATCCTTCAATTTTTACTATAAGAATAACCGGTATAGAACCAAATATCCGGGATATAATCTGCGTTACATATGTACACAAAGTAAAAATAGATGTCGCTTTGGCTTGTAGACTTTTAGGGAATTATACAACGTTTTCAGTTTCCGCAACTAGTCTATACAAGCTGGTTGTATTTATAGTTTTAGCACATGTGAAGATAGAAATGTAGAGGTTTACAAACGCAACGTTTTTGTGTTTATTTGTTTGTCGTAACTATGTTTTGTATTTGCCTTTGAAAAAGACTCATTAAGAGTCGAAAGCGCTTAGGCTAGTTAGTTACTAGTTTCGTACTGTTCGTCGTCAGTTTATTGCATATATATATATATATATATATATATATATATATATATATATATATATATATAATTTAGTTTTGTTTGTATAATGGATTAATCGAACTATCCAATGCTTATGCTTTTGACACTGATATTCACATGTTTGGTAATATTTTCAGATTTTCAGTAGGGACGAACGTTGAATGATGATGTTTGAATTTAAAGTTGTAAACTAGTAATTTCAGTAGCATTATAAGCTAGATCACATGGGTGCTGTTGGTAAGTCTACACATTTTCATTACCCATATGTAATTGGAAAATACCCAACCTTTTTCAATTTAAGCCATGTAGGTAGGTTCGTTAATTGGTTGAAATTCATTATATGCATCAACTCGTTATTTGCTGATTAAATGCCAAAAACTGCATCATGAGCACTTGTTTAGTCCGCTAATAGGCGGAAGTGATGTCTTATTCATGTTATTGTGATATAACGATTACTGATAACATAAGTTAAGCAAATGATGTTAATAGTGTAATTTTTCACTACCATGATCAGTCGAAATGATTTAAAAATTAGATTTATTTGACACAAGATTGCTGAACATGTCATGCCTAAGGTTTATATGATGTTTTATTTTTCTTGTTGTATGTGGCTCCCAAACAGTCATATAGAATAACAATACTTTGCATCGATGTTAACTTTCATTTTCCCGCATCATATTTCAAAATACAGTTGCAAGTGTAACTTTTAAAGTATAGGAAAAGTACATAGTTATTATTGTTCAGGTGCTTTACAGTCAAAACTAATGAAGCAAACGATTTTTCCTTTGTTGTTTACCTCTCATTTTCGTTTTCTATAGTCATATATTCAAAGCGATTTGGAAACTATTTCGCTGCACATACACTCCATTTTCCACTCTATCCGTTGGTAATGGACAAGAGATGGGCTTCTGGATTAATCTTTAAAGACAAAATAAAGGCAGTTGGAGCAGTGACACTTAACGTTCCTATATTCGGTCAGTATATGGTAGTGGTGTGTATATGATATTACGCATTTCTGCAACAACAAAAACCAACAGTGTCTACAAGAATCCGTCTATCGCACGTGTCTGTGGTAGTAATAATGTATACCGTCGTAGTTGCACGTGAAAATAGTGCCTATTTTAGCAGTCGTAGTCTTGTAACAGGTATCCTTCACTAAATTGTCAATAAGTAAATATTTGCTTTTTTCTTGCTTTTTTTATTTTACGGCACACCATCAGTGTAAGACTAGAGAGCGCCACTCAAAAGGTTATAAGATAGAAGAAGTGTGTATTACCAACGAGTTATAAACCTACATAACAACAGCGATTATATAGTTAAAATATATGAAGGATATGAATGGTGTTTATAAAGGTGTTTATAAAGGGTAATTAGATAATACAAGATAAATTAAATTAATAGGTAATGTTGGTCAAATATTCAAAGAAAATAGGATTGCACAAAAGATATGTTTTGGAATAAATATTAACTTCCTTCAAGAAATTTAAAATGTAAGACACATTTGCCGTATTTAAATCTTCCTTTATGTGCTAAATATTGTAGTAACGATCAGTGTAGGCTGGAGACCGAAACAATCTTGCATAAAGTGCATCAGGTACTGATTCAGGTAGATCTTCGCCTTTTAATATGCAGGAGTGGATTCTATAAGTATTACCAATTCGAATTTTTGCAATGACACCTCGTCTTTATGGATTTATCTGTGAAAGAAGGCCATTCACCTATCTTAAGTATTATCACATGGAGCTTGTTATTGACAGCATGGTTCCACGATGCCCACCACTTACTAAATAATGATGTTTTAATATCATTTTTAAAATCAATGAATTGTATTTCATCATAAGATGGTTCTATTTTAGCACCTCTGTCTGCTTTTTATGACCGCTAATATCTAGACGGCTGGGTATGTCTCATGAGAATATTGGTCGATAATAATATCAAAGAAGGTTTTGAATCATTAGACCATACAACTAAAACAGCATTCCAACAACGCTTTACCTACTGGACAAAATAACTTAGTAATATATTAAATACAAGGACAGTACTATAAAGATGATTGCTCGCATTAGAGTAGTTGGTGTGTGTACCAGAATTCAAAGGAGATTTGTTGTAGGTTTGCTAAGAGGAGGGTAAGTTTGTGGTTCTCAAATTGTGAAAGCTCGGCTGATGGCTGTGTTACAGTAGTATAAAACTAACGCCGAACTGAGTCTGTCATTTCGTAGTTTAACGCTCAGTCTGAATTCACATCTTGAATCCACGTCTGGCTATAACAACCAATCTTGACAACATGCATCTTAATCATTGAATTGTCTTCTAAATTCTGACCACCGTGAGTAAATTTCTCTGTTCATGAAACATAAGTAGTCAGTTTAATTGAAGGTAGATCCAGAATTTATTGCTCACGGTGATAGTTGGAGATACTGAATAATCTGACCTATACATTTTCTTCAAAAAGTATACACCATGACTACCGAATGACACAAAGATTTAGGGCAATAATTGGGGTAAAGATGGAAATTTATAAGCCACTCTTACAATAGTAAGGATATACTAAAGTTTCTAATTTTACTCTTAATTTACAACTGAAATGATCATCAGTTATTATGTAATAGGTAAGCCTCAATGCGAGCTAGTCTTGTCGAATAGCTATATGTTCTTACTGACACCGCGTCAAGAATATGCGTTTTGCACGTTTTTGTCTGTGTAAAGTAATAATCACGAGTTTCAAGAAATATTGATTGTTACTGTCGTTGAATTGAAAACAGAACGATTCGTTACGACGATGAAGTCGGAATAAATCTCACAACAAAGAAAATAATTGTGGTGTATGCTACGAATTCCTAAACATTTCTCTTCGTTCTTTTCCTTAATGGAGCTTGCGCAGATCCACAGGAAGTTAATGCCGAAGACTATTGGAACTATTTAAGGTGTAATTGAAAAGGTGCAAAGAGTTAAAAGTTTTGCTAATTCATTATGGGCTTCGTTCTTTTCCATAACAGAGCATGTGCAAAACACTAAAATATAATGGCGGACACTACAGGTACTTTCGTTCCAATGTTTGCAAAATGCTATAGGGAATGGATTTTGTAAGCAATTTTTACATTTACATACATACATTATCCAGAGACACTCAAACTTCGTTCGCTGATAGAGCGGTTAGAAACATGGTCTTATTATAATGCGTATATCAGTATATAGACATAAAATATGTTCTGACATATATTCGTCAATCCAAAATTTGACATTCAATTGGTATTTTGATGCTTTATCAAATCAGTACTGTCTCAACAATTAATACACTGTTTGTATTTCATAAAACAATCGAGAAAGTGCGTTTGCTAGGAACACCCACGTGTCACATTATAATACATCTCCAACTAGTTCAGTCGTAATGTCCATAGGTGCCGTCACATAAATCATCTGCACTTGTGTTTTTTTTTTGCTTTTATTACGTTATTTAATTGCAGAAGGAGAAGAAAATTACATTTTTCCGTTTCGATAGCATCTTTCTTCTCTGACAGTGAGTTAGATTCGATTCAATCTACGTAATTCATTAATGTGTTGCTTAATTACATGAGTTTCGTTTCGCTAATGGTAAGAGAATGGTATTATGAATGGTGTGTAAATAATGCGAGTATCTGGAGAGAATCTAAATTCAAGATGTGAATATCTATATCTATCTATTAGAACGAAATCTACAAATAGAACATCTGGAACTGAATACAAATTTCCATAATGAATTCTGTAAGAAAAATTGCACACTTACGAAGGCATACTACAGTTTATATGTTAGAAATAGAATGCGGCCGACATTCACCATATATTACTGTAATTATGCATATGATTAACGTTTTACTATTACTCATCAATGTAAAGGAAAATAAAGCAATTACGGTGATATAGCACAATGCGCTTATATGTTCTTTCTAACCACTATTTGAAATATCAATATTTAATATTCAAGGTCGTGCAGTATAACCATCAAGAAAACTCGTTAAAATTTTCCCATACAAATGCAATAACCTATAATTATACATGTAACGAAGTTTGCTTGTTCTCTTATCAAACTTAATTCCAAATTATGTTCAATTTGAAAATTGTAACTGAAATTTTTATAATTAAAATTAGCGTCTTTATTGTAATTAGAAAATAAAATGTTTTGAATCTATAATATAAATGTGGCTGGAAAATTGTTTTAATTTTTATTTGCATCGAATATGACATTAATTCCTGTATTACATACCGGTGTCATATCTAAAAATGTTTCATATGTTACATCGCTCATTGAGAGTTAGTAATTTTATGGTCATGCTCATAATAATTGTGCACATTTTCTATTTATTATTTGATATTTATTATGTTAGATCATAAAATTGAACAATATAAACTTGAAAATAAACGCACATTACTTCCACATCCATGCATCAATCACTTATTAAAAAAGTCAGAAACTATACAATCGGCTTCTTCAAATACTTTAAACACGATCCTAAAGGATATCATCTCAAAATGCAAAACAAATAATTATAAAAAATAAAAGAAAAAACGAAGAAAAAATGTTTTAAAGAGATATTTACATCGATTTTGCAAAGCACTACAAACCTTCGCTTACTAAATGGTACCACTTTTTCAGCCGAAATCATAGCAGTAGACCTTGCTCTGCAATATATCGAAAGCAATTTTTTTTTAAAACAAAATTATTTTCTCCGACTAACTGTAAAAACGAATTATTAATCAATATTCTCATCAAATATGCTGAGCGGAGTACATCCCACAATATATTACACTGTTAGTTACCCAGCTATATTGGTATTAAAGGTAATGAAAAAGCAGATCACGGCGCTAAAATGGCCCTATCTTTAGAATCTAGAACCATCCGATTTTAAACTACACTATACCGATTTTAAACCTAGTATCAAATAGTCTTTTCGTCAGAAGAGGCAGGCATCATGAAATGCAGTGAATAATAAACTAAGGAGTATGCTCTTCTATTGATTTCAAGAAAATTCTTAATTTTGAGAAAATATAATTTTCGTTCATTAACTACACGTACATATAATTTAATAAAATGAATGCCGATATTATACATCTTATTCAATGTCAGCAGTTCACACTTCAGTGATTTAGTGAGGATATGGCCACTAAGGAATAAACTCGTAATTGCAGGCAAGCACATTTATTTTCAAAACCATGAGAAAAAAGAAAGATTTATTATGAATCTATGATATCATAAATGTACCATTCTACTAAAATAAGTTAAATTGCTTAAAGAATACCGAATAGTTTCAACGGGATATATATTATTCAAACTTTCTCTGTATTATGACCCAATATCTGACTAGATAAAGGTTTTCTGTTCAGAAAAATTGTATGCTATATATTTTATTTCAATCCAAAGTTATCGATTGATGTGGCGTGGCAGCCACCCATGCGAGCCCCTTAACTGTAAACATGGTTGTGAACCACGCCCAGTGTAAGACCAAACTTCCCAAGAAAGAACTAATGTCCTGCGATTGAATCTTGTTATGGCCTTATAACTCCAATGTTATCCATTCAGATAATCAATAAATGAGGTCATAATTATGATCCGGTGAAGGAATTATTGGAATGCAGGCGATGTTTTAGAATACGAAAATAGTTTATTTTTCATTAACCATGCTTTATAGTTTGAGCCTTAATGTGTACAGACTTAACATAATGTACTTTTACAATATCTATATTTACAAAGTATATATATATATATATATATATATATATATATATATATATATATATATATATATATATATATATATATATATATATATAAGCTATCTAGTTGAAAACAAAATCATTATTGATCACCATATTATGTTATCTCTTAATTTGAATGCAAATTAAGTATATTTGTCTAGTCTGAAACCTGTATTTTTTAATAAAAGATATGATAAATTCAAATGGGTTTAACATGGGAAAGAAACAAAGCTTTACAGGTAAATATAGGTTTCAAGTGTCACGATACAAAGGATATACCGGAAAAAGTGATAATCTGTTACAGTCTCGTTTGATTACGCAATAACAAAACTCTCCTCTTTTTGTATGCCTCTGTGAGGACATTTTTATACAGCCAGATAATGTGATATCAATACAAGACTGAGAAATTCTAAATTTAACAACTATAACTTGTAATTGCACGATTGCCATAGGAACCTTCCAAACTCCCCCGTCCACAGTTTCAGTTATAACTTGTATGGTATAAAGGAAGTATGTCGAATTTAACAAAAGTCTTTCATAGCAAAAACGTAGGACAGCAAATAGTTGTGCCCTAGATGTGTCGTTCGCGCCTTCGTTGTCTTCCTACCATCATTTGACGATAACATGGGAAACAAAGCCTGAGGAACCATATTCTTCGCTCTCCTCTCCGTCCAGCTGCTGCCATCTGCCTATTTACAGGCCTCTCGATATGTCCCGGTAGACGAGGCGTGGGTAGTTGAAAGAGGGAGACAAATACGTTCCGATATCCACTCAATATAAGGTAACGGTGCGTTTCTGACATTATGGAATTGCTTGAAATGAAACCATCAAAAACACCAACGTCATCGGATACAACCTGTCTAACAGGATTGCCTGAGTTAGTAGTTGTTTCGTCTCCATTTATTGACGTCATTCTCTTCTGAACTCTTTTCTAAAAAGAAATATATGTATCTCATAACTTATATTCATTATGTTGCAGTAGCTAGATAATGGGAAAGTAATGTAATAATTAGTGGATTTTCAGTTCATTGATTTTCTGAGCTGCGTAAGCTAATTCTATGCTTCACGGTTTAAAAAAGAAAGTACTGATTCCCGTAAGTGACGCTGTTATATTAACTGACACCGCTTCATGTGATTTCCTATAATTGATCTATGGGATTACTTGACGTCATGCTTGGCGTATGGATTTGTATTGTCATTTTGACTATTGAAACAAATTAAATTTCAAAATGTTTCACACAAAATTATATAAGAAGTCAATGCAAGACTTATGTTTTGTTGAATTTGAAATTATATGAAACGTTAATCTTAACTATTGAAGGAAGCTTTTCGTTGGTTAATATGAGGTTTACTGTTCCAAAAACATTATGTTCAACTCAGCCAAGGTCAATAGTTTTATATTATTATGTGCATAAACGTACTAATTTAAACTGAGTTTGGTTCAATTTATACGCAAGTTGTCTCTGTCAAGATTTCGAATACAATCATTACATATTTAATATACAGTTTTAGAAGATGGACCACAGCAGTATCCAACGCACATGTGCGAGTCTAATATTCGAACCATGACTGACTTAATGGCTGACTGTATTTATTAAATGCTGAAATCCTCATGAACAGACGTCAATATGTTCAGAATGTTTAAAGGAATGAGACAACTAACTAGTAACTGAACAGGGACCAGACTCGAAGTTTGTGTATGTATATGTGTGTTTGCACGCGTGTGTGCGTTTTATGTGTCTGGGGGAGGAGTGTTGGAAATCGCACCTAAAACTTGGAGATTGGACAATTGGCTGTAATGTTAGCGAGGAGCTTTTTTTCCTACAACTTTCTGAGACTTTTACAAGTGCTTTCAACTTTTGCATAGATCCAAGAGACGAAGAAAGGCTAATTAATATCGATCACAATTGTCCTGTATTAAAATCTCATTTCGGACTTTTTCAATACATGTATATAGGTTATAAAACTGAAAGATCAGAGGTGATTTGATATATTACCTGACGTATACTTGTATTTCTCTTCAAACTAAAATCGAGAGAGCGAAAGCCGCAAGTCGTAGAAATATATTACTAAGGTTGTTTGGTGATAAAAGAGTCTTCAACTGCAAAAGAAATTTATATTTGAACAGTTAACAAAATACTCCAATACAGATACATAAGGACTTGTAAGAGTAAATCGTAAATTTGGATATCACTGTGCGAAACGTCAAGATAGCTCATTTGAGTCGAATAGTTTTCACACTGTAACGATAATCTAGGACAGAAGCGCGACACAGATCAACAAAATGCGATAAGAATCATTATTGCGTTAAGTATATTCAAAAGAGAACAAACTTTTGGAACAAGACAAATCATATTTAAAAAAAATAAACGAAAACGAAAGAAAACAAATTTAAAAACCATCTGATACTAGTATATCGCCTTTATAGGAGGTAAAAGGTTTTAGTAACAAATCCTTACAATGTAATGGCAATATCAGTTATCGCTAACCAAAAAGAAACTGTCATGCAGAACCAAAACTATTCACGGAATATAATCTTTATTGACGATTAATACAATGCTAAATCTACTTTGAACACTCGTCAGGACATCGATATATTGGTCCACCTCGACCCTTCCTTATAATATGCTGGGACGAAAGTCTTGGAGAAATTCATAGAGTGTAAATGACCTGCGTAGTTAACCAATATTATCAGAAATTTGCATCCCTTGAGCTCCTACATTGAGGATTTTTATTTCGATCACTTTTTAACAGTTCCATGCTTGGAATCTACTATATTAATATTAAAGGTTGAGAAATGCTCTTCTAGCCGAGTTCGAGACATAGGTTACTAAATACAATGAAGCCATAGCAAAGGCCGCAAGGGGATAAAATATTAATGTCCATGATGGGATTGGATCCTTTTGTGAGTTGAAAATATCCCAAAGATAAAATATCATGGACAAGTCAAACATTATTCGTGTTTAATAAATGAAGCGTACTTTTTGCTAAATTACAATACAGGGATTGGTCTTATCCTAAACTGTAGGTACTAAAAAAAAACGATAACATAATGAAATACAGTTATATGTCGCAATACGAAGCAACCCAACCTTGTTATTTTTGGCTATTTAGGTGTAACTTTGTCGATGCTTTACTTTCCCTTGATAGAAAACGCTGCATGTAAAAATTTACACAGCCGAAATAAAACTGAGCATAAAAGTACTGTGCTTTCAACCAAAATAATGAAATAGTCTGCTATATGTTACCTCCCACTATGAGATAAGAAATGGCCATTGCAATCATTTCTGAAAAAGTCACGGTACTCTGTAGTGTTCTACCACAAAAATGGGTAGAGTTTCATTTTAGGTTACCAAGACAAGCCCAATGTAATCAGTTCTGAAAAACCTGTAAGAGTTTAGTCAATGTATACAATGCTTCATTGTTAAGGAATTCAAAATGATTTGACAGATGTTACCCTTTCATATTACATTGTGAAAAGCAATACGAGGAATTGTAATAAATGTGGTATTCTATTATACCGTTACAATTTATATGATTATTAGGAACAAATTTCCACGCTAGAACTTCGTTTAAAGTTTGTTGTTATTGTTATTATAAGGTTTATCGCCACAAGATAGGCTATACAAGGCGGTTGGTATAAATTACGGAGGAAGAATCCAGGAAGATCCTCACTGAAAATGGATGTACTGGAAGGCTTTCAATGTATCCACAATGGCTGAGCCTGAGACTCGAACCAACGCAGAAACACATGCACAGGTGAGATGGCAGTGATCCGTAACGGTGAGCGCTTTAGACCGATCGGCCACTCGGGGCCACCTGCAAGCTTTATAATTGTGATAATTATATTTTGCCTTAATGATTATCGCTGAAAATGGATGTATTGCATGACGGCGAACTGAAATATCACTGAATATGTTTACAAACAGCTCTCAGTTATGTAATTTTCTATTAAAAGTGTCAATTGCTTTTCGTTTTGAAGCGCATCGGTGAGCGTCTGCTACGGCGGAGCATTATTGCCGACAGGAACACGTTTGAAGCACGACAATTCTTTACGGCGTGTAATATAAATATACGTAATAAAAATATGAAAATTAAAGAGCAATAGTGGCTTATTCATCACAAATTACAACATATGATGTACAGATGGAATGAATAAATGGAGTTTCTAATTTTAATTACTACACTCATATAAACATTAGGACAAATTAATGAAAAGAAGGACTAATTACCAATTACTAATTACTTAGATTACCAGCAGCTTTTGTATGTAAGAAATAGAGCTGGGTACCACAAATAAAGATGCGCTGCGCTATACAACGGTATTTCTCAACAAATAACGAAAGAAACCACGGTTATAATTGGGAGTTTCCGTACATTCCTTATTGACCGAAACTATTGAGAAAAAAAACCACTTAATCACCGCGCAAGGCAAAAAAAAAATCTTTTACAATTTGTCTCTTTGTTTAGCTTTAGAAAACATCAACGTTTTTGGTAGCTAAAGCTGCAAGTTGCATCCTTCATTACACTGATTCTAGATTGTGATTCTTGTTAATAAAGCATCTTTGATGTACATTTTTGGTTTGATATCTGTTACTTTCTGTTGCTTTTTAGCAGCTGCAGTATATTAGGACAGCCGATGTTTATATCACCAACCGAGCTGTATTGTAGAAAGACATATTTTAGTGAATAGTGACAAATATGTATTACATTTTCGGCTGCGAAGATCAGATATTGTGCTTTGCATACAAACATATAAAACGTGTACTACATTTGAGCACCTCCTACATAATCTAATCCTGAAACTTGAAACTTGTTTAATGATAGCTCAGTGGATGTAGAATGTTCGATATTTTTCACATTTAGATTACACTCCTGGGGATTGATCTAAGCTGAAATGACCTTGAATGGCATATCTTAGAAATTATTGTCATCCTCACCCTTTAACGATATACAGCAAAAGAGCATGAACAGATGAACTGATGTCCCTGAACGCTATCTTGATCACTACCACGTCTGACCTACGACGATACAGAAAAAGGCATATCCATATTCATCATCATTACATCACAGGGTGTTTCATCACCCAACCCTAAGTTGGGTCATCGGTTCTGTCCGTAAGACTGTTAAGATCCTCATCCGTTATAGGCCAGGTGTGAGAAAATGACCTCCTATGTATAGCGAATGATTTCCTCAAAAGTGTTTCCCGACCTTATTGTCCCCAAGAAATCTAGCACCGTTTCCCAGAGTTGCGACTACAGAAGCCCTTACCATAATTGGAAGGATCTGCTAACACATCCATATAGTTGATTACGATTAAAACCGCTGTTGAGAAACCAGTTATACACCAATACGTCTGATACTACTATCTTTTGTACGTACAGGTTATTCATCAAACAAAGGTAAGATGGTAATCAAATTCAGGCGCGAGAGATTTGTATCACAATAGGTTTGCGAGATATTATTAAACGATTGAACAGCCACAAGCTATTTAGAAACAAGATTCACACAAGTCATTCTCTGCTGTCTTTCCAAATTCTGCCCATTCGGTGTCAATACCTTGTTCACGCCAATAAATATTTATAGGCAACTATATATACATTAAACTATAAATTTATATTATTCACACAGTGCTAATAAATATATAATGTTCAACTGATATATGTAAGATGAGTATATGGAAAATTTATATTCATACCGTTAATTATGAAATAATCGTAATCATCTGTCAATTTAAATGCTTCTTTTATGCTTCATTTGTATGAGAAGCACATTTGTGGCATGTTCACTTTTTAATACTTCAATACATTTAAACACCCATGATTGGTTCCTATTTGTCAATTTTGTGACCTCTCAGATTATTAAACAGTGGCTGGCAAATCGAAAGGTGGTATTCCTCCTATGACTTCTATATCGATTCTGTTATTTCCATATCTGCCTATTTGATAGAAATAGATGAAACATAATTTTGTAAATGCTGCTAGATTATTCAAATGGCTCGATACACTCATAATTGTTTCATATATCAATGTATCGCTCAGTAACACTCCAGTTTAATTGGAACTTTTAAATTTAAGCTCCATAAATTAATAAACACGTTCTTTCTAAATAATGGATCAGATGATCAAATGTGAAAAGACGGATGGGCGTGCAATGATATAGCATCATATTTATGACCGAAGACAGACGTTTAAAAATGCAATTTCAACGTACAATTCTATAATTCTCTCTTGTTAGTAACTATGTAACATTGAAGCTTATGAAATGAATTAGATCTTTCTTACAAGTGTTCAAAACACTATCATGATTTGAAAAGTTATATAAAAATCTGTAGATATTTTTAAATGCCGAGTAGACTTACCTTTTCAGTCTCAAGACACCTGTTTATGCTTTGCTGTGTACCATTATAAAGTTCACAGCCAGAAGAAAACGACGTGATACATCGTGGGATCAGAAAAAATATAACTATTTTCATTGATTACTCCGTAACAAACAATTCCTTCAATAGAATTACCGTCTACCTTAAAAGAAATAAACTGGTTACTTCCTTCAGTGTCCTCTAGCAGACGATACATAGGTGTTATTGTACGGGACCTGACTAAATTCAGATATAATGTCAATTCGAAATCTCGGGTATACTTTACCTGCCGCTCAAACTATTATTATCCTACCTGTGATTTCGGTAATTGCAAATTTATGAAATACAATATGTTTAAACTAATAGTATTGTCATTTTGCAAATAACACCAGTACATACGAATATATATATATATATATATATATATATATATATATATATATATATATATATATATATATATACATATATATATATATATATATATATATATATATATATATATATATATGTGTGTGTGTGTGTGTGTGTGTTCGGGCGGGTGGGTGGGTGGGGTGGGTGGGTGGGTGGATGTATGTGTTCAGGGCCGGAGGCACTGAATTTGCTGATTCTGCGCATTTTTAAATTCGAAAAGAATATTGTTTTAGTTGCTTAGGGTATTGTTTCTAGTTCATCTTTTTTCTTTTCCTATGCAAATAACTTTTGTCAGTACAGCGAATTAAAGCCATCATTTATGAGTACGACTCCCCAATATTTCACCTGGATGATTGTAGAGAGAAGACATTCGTAATTAGGTAAGAAGGGACGCTTGCGTTATCTACGTTATATGCTACATCAGTGTAGTCTCATCGGGAAACCTGATTGTTGCTCTGCAGATTTATAAAGCAGCATTTTGAGAACCTTGTGTGCTCGATGCTGGTTATCTATGAGATTTAAATAAACTACCTTTCTTTGGCAATATCTATATCAGGCAGGAAAATAGTCACTTTGCATTGCATGGATACTCATTAATGTTTAGGTGTAATTTCTTATGTCGTAACAAAATAAAGTTGTTTCAGCATTCAGTCTCATAAAGGAAAGTCAAGATGGTTTCATGTAAAGAGATTAGGAGCAATCATGATCAAAGAAAATGTGTTTTGTTGATATCATTTTTATGTAATTTTATATGTTCAATCGAGGGTTTGATCCATTCAAACAATATGCATGTCGTTACTTTATGCAGTAAAGTAAAGTGGACAAGTAAGAAAAAGATGTCCCCCCTAATCACACGAAAAAGAGGAAGTCAATCTTACTTCATATTATGGTGCTTATAGTACTAAATATATACTTTATTTATGTCATGTATTGTCTAGACATAAACAGTCAAATAATTTTAATATCTGAAGTCTATATTTCAGTCTCTATAGTCATACAGATTAACATAAACCTGTTAGTATAGTTTAATTATAGTTTATCTATAGATAAATTGTATGTTTTGAATTCATTATTTTTCTGTTATAAATTACCACATTTGCGATATTTCAAATTTACAATTCTGGCATCAAGTCGCCTTGTATTTACTTTTGAACGTTTCAGAGAATATCTTATATTCATCATTTCCAGTCTGAAAAGAAGTGTGTTTTCTTCGCATTAATCAGACATATCGTATATATTAATACATAAGCCTTTATATATTTGATTGACATTTTTCTTGTTTCTTCCGCTGTGACCATAGCTTTCCACACTACGCAGTTATGTGCATGCAACCCTAGACATATATTGTATAGCAAAAAATTAACAACTGGCCATTTTCACCATATTGCGGTGAATGATTTACGCGAGACCACAATGGGGGCATCGATTTTTCTAGTCTACCTCAAACACAACAACTGTTCATATTGCACATTGTTATGGCCGTGCGATTCATGGCCCACATAATTTTCTAGGTGCTCATGATACTTCTCGCAAAAGTCATCCATCATGTTTTGGGCCTCTATGACAAACCGTTATGATACAAAACAGCTGAACTGCGATTTGTTTTTTTTTCTTTCTGCGACTGCAAAAACGCTTTATTGTTCCTGCAATTTAATTCCTGCAATGGCCATGTAATATAATTACTTCAGGATACGTATGAAACACTCGTTTTTTAACATTATATGCTTACTGTAATTAGTAAATATAATTTTCTCACATAAAATGAAAATTTCACCGCCATGGTTATGTTTATCATCAGTATTTCCTGGAAATAGCTGTCTTATACTTTAACACACGCACATACACACACACATACACACACAGAGTCAATGCTCATCGAGATAAATTGATTGCTTAAAAAAATACAATTCAATATAGTTTCATGTAAATCACTCAGTCACAATACTAGTATACTCATCGTCAATGTCAATATCGTATAACAAAGATTCTTTCACTCTTATAAATTGTGAAGTCTTACCAATACTTAAAAACAATCCAGGGGAAAATATAATATAACGTTATTAAAAAGAGAGAAATGGTATATATTGTCCGAATATAATGTATAAATCAGTAGGTATGTATCGTTTTCCTGACTGCGCCTTTTAACTTTTATAATCGGATTTTCAGATCTTTGTTGATACTAAAATAAAGCATGACGCAATTTTGTGAACACAGACATTGCAAATGAAAAATAGAGTAAAGCGTTTAATAATTCCACCTGTGCATAGCAAAGATGGTATTGTGCAATCATACTCATTGAAAATACAACCATATATTTCGATAATTTAAATATATAACAAATCTTTAAAAATAATTGGAATCATGCAGTTGAATTAGAAACTCTCAAATTTTATGTATATGATACGTACGTAAGAGTGCGGTAAAATGTTACAAGTTAGATCATATAGATGGAAAGAAATGAAAAGGGTATGTAAGACAAAATGGGTTCTATATTATTAATATATTTGATCAAATGGCGAAAGAAAAATGTACATGCATAATATATTCTTTACGACATCGATAGTTTCGAAAGGAGGTGACAGTAGAAACAGAACTCACATACCTGATAATTCATACAGGAATTTAAGTCAAAAGTATGCTGAGTACATAAACACAACAAAGACCTAGGCTGTGTTTGATGCAGGACACTTTTCTGACTTTTTAGTGAACATAAATGACATGTAATGAAGCAGATATTAACTGTAGATTTACAGCATAGTCTAGCTATTTGCACTATCGAGGAAACGTGCTAACAAATCAAATAACGAATCATTCAGTAGTAAAAAAAAAACTATAAGATTAAAGTAGCCATAAACAGAAACACAGAAAACTGACCATACTGTATTTCAGGCAACCACAGCAATTATACAAGACGTATTCAAATATCAATGTATTCATTTTAATCATAAATTGTAACAATTTGTTTTGTTCCTGGGTAGCAAGAGTTATTTCGTAATTGTCTCGTAGTCTCCCATCATGTTCTCGTTTTACTGTCCTTGGAAGCGGCGTTCGCTATACCAAGAATTTGTCCGGAACACACTAACCACTCAAGCAACTGCTACTTCTGCATGGTGGACCATTCCAAAAATCGGACTGGCAAGAAAACACGTAATATCTCGTATCCGGACCTTCCTTCATCCATCACACCGGTGCCACACTGCCCTAAGCTCCTCTTACCATTCCTCCTCCTCCTCCTCCTCCTCCTCCTCCGGAGAGAGAGAGAGAGAGAAGCCGTCTTTAGAAGAGAGCAACAAGTCAGAGAGTGAGGAAGAGATTGTAGATCTAGCAGACAATTTCAGAGGTGGAGAGAAGCCCATATTAAGCCAACCAAACATACCGCAACGACCTGATAGGAGATATTGGTCTCAACACGTCCAATGCTGAGCTCTTGACGTCTAGGCTCAAGGAGTGGAACTTGTTGGATGAAAGTGTGCAGTCGCAGATCAGAGGAAGCGTCATCAATCTTTCTCCAGCTTCTTCACCCGTCAAGATGGGTTCTGCTTCTGTCACAATGTGACCAGTCTGTTCGAGGCAATCGGACTCGCCTGCAACCAGAATGAGAGACGCCTCTTCATTGACAGCCCATCCAGGAGCCTCAAAGCCGTGCTGTCCATAATAGCAACATGTACCTGTCTCTTCCCCTGGCTCATTCAGTACACACCTAAGCAGATTACAGCATCATGAGGACCTTGCTGGACACCTTGAAATATGATGAGTATGACTGGAAATTCATTTGAGACATCAAATCGGTGGCAGTCCTGATGTGTCTCCAAGGCGTTTTTACCGAGTTTACTACTATCTTTGCCTTTGGAACAGTAGGGACACCAAGGCGCACTACCACAGTTAGGACTGGCCACAAAAGACCGAATTTTCTGTGGGGAGGAACAACGTCAAGTAGGAGCCACTAGTGGACCCACGGAATGTGCTGATGACACCACTGCACATCAAACTGGACCTTATGAAACAATTTTGTAGGAGCTCTAGATAAGGAGTCGGCAGCCTTCAAGTAACTTCAAGGCTTCTTCCCTAAACTGTCGGAGGAAAAGGTTAAAGTCGGTGTCTTCGTAGGACCACAGATAAAGAAGATACTGGAATGCAATGAATTCCCCAAGACGCTAACTAGTAAGGAGAAAGCGGCTTGGAACAGCTTGGTCGCAGTGGTTCGGAACTTCCTGGGTAATCACAAGGCCGAAAACTATGTGGAACTGGTTGAGACTGGTGAAGAACTATAGCACAATGCGCTGAAGGATGTCCCTCAAAGTGCATATGCTTGACGCTC
>JAEAOA010001917.1:212500-380000 GCA_016746295.1 Potamilus streckersoni
ACAAGGAATAGAAAAAGAAGAAACCCTGAAAGAGGAATCTATGTCATTTCACCCCTTCAAAATGATAAAATTAACACCAAGATTACGATTCTCCATATATATTGAAAATAATCCAGATGGTTAACAATAAAGGGGGTTGGAGGGTCATCCGACCTAAAATGGCACTTGATTGGTGTATTAGTGTCTTTAGGATCTGGAAATGTCTGCAATATATATATATATATATATATATATATATATATATATATATATATATATATATATATATATATATATATATATATATATATATATATATATAGATATATATATATATATATATATATATATATATATATATGTATGTATGTGTGTGTATGTGTGTGTGCGTGCGTGTGTGTGTTATTTTGGTAGTTGTTAATTTGTTCTTGCTATAGTTCTTCTTGAGTCTCTACCATGACACATAGGTTTTAGAGAAGCGATTTCATTTTTTTATTCATATTTTATTGAACCTGTACCTGTACTGGTTTTTAACTGGTCTGTTAGCGTCATTACCTTATGGAGGTGTCTACACCTGGTAGATAGGTTTTGCTTTTGGAGCTGTTAAATTGGTATAGTTATTTTTGTGTCTCCGCAGTCGCATAGAATTTTACAATGTCATTTCTCTTTGTTCATTTATCTTAATTGAGATAGGTGATTTTATCTGTAGTTATCGTGACCAAAGTAAGAAAAGAAAAAAATCCAAATCTGATATCAAAACCATATATTCAGGTAAGCTACAATAATACAAAACTGATTTCGTTCTTATTTACAATTTGAATTTGTACGTGAATCTACACTTTTTAAAGATTGATTTAAAATATACCTGTTTAATTAGAGATGTTATCAGATCCCAAGACTTTCAAAACAATGAAAAACTAGCATATTAAATGGAGTATAGTTTATTATACTGCTACCTATAAATGGTAAGTTTTACAATTCTGGTACATTAACTGCCTGAGATACGTTAATTTGGTTATATAGAACGAACAGATTTCCTCAGCATAGAGGAAAAAAAGCATTGGCCAATAGTGATCTGAACGAACACAAAAGAATAAAAATGCTGGTTGTATTCTTTATAATCAAATACCTTGGGTTGATAATCATCCAAAAACACTTGAAAGAATCTGGTTTTGTTCTGCTTACCAGCGTAACAATTGTTAATGAAAAGCGAACGCCTAGGTGGTGACGTGTAGATGAGCTGTCCAATATTTATGGCACATGCTGGCTATACGAAGAGGACATACTAGTCACCTGGCGTGCATTTTGGCCTGCCTTTACATGTAAGCTTGACCTAAGTCTGGCATTTGCTTTGGTGTGTTACTATTATCATATTTAAGTTTATTTTGTTTCCATAGTCATATTGTCATTCATAAAGAATTTGCTATGAAATCAATATTCTAGTTGTCATACTTATAGTATATACCATATACCCAAACAATCTACTAGAAATTATAGCATGCGTCTCCAAATAATTGAATTTATCGTTATGCAGATTTATTAACAATCATGAAACGTTTGAACTATGGAATATTTCTACTATGCATAGAAATTCATTAAAGATTTTTCACATTATCAAATAGTCTTATATGTCATGGGTATGGAAATCCAATAAAATACAGGTTAAATAATGAATATTTTAGATAGCTATTACATGTGTAAAATATGTTCATTTAGTGATTTAATAGATTTTGCCTTGAGCAGTTGGCATAAAAATCAGATCACACCACTCAATTTTTTTATTCAAATTACATAGGGAATGTTGAGGATCTATGGAGCATCGGGATGGTTGTCATGTATATGACATCTCTTTGCTAAATATTATCTCACATACAACATTAAAGAATGTAAAGAAAGACGGAGAATACAAGAAAGAATGTCAAATCTAGTTTAATGTATTTACCTACAAGGGAATGGTTTCTCAATATTTTTATTAATTTTCACTTGCTGGAAGAATACGGTTTGTTAGAAGTTTGTTATTAGCAGAGTATACCGCAATTAAGTTATATGTGTAACAAAAGTATTTTTTAACTGCAACACAGTGACTTAATTTTACTACCTTTTGCAAACATGACAACCAGATTTTTGTCAATGTTCTGACCAGTAATTCATGCAATGTTTTGATTAAAAAACCTGGACTCTTAAACGAAACTCTTTCAACTTTCAACAGAAATCATCGTCACACTCAAGCAAGAGATTTCTAAATCTGCATGACTATCTTTTGGGGGATGTGGAGTAGACAAGGCGATTGAGTGAATCTCAGCTTGAAAGGGATTATCAATTCATAGACTGGTTCATGATGTAGATCTCTGTTGTTTCTCCGCGGCCAAAAGTGCCGTAAGATCCCCATCAGATAATGTAAAATACTGCTCTATCATGCTAGATGACGAATTAATTTTTTACATATGATACCTAACGTGTAAAATACGACACATTGTTTACTTGCCTAACAAATTCACTTATAGATTTTGTCAGAGATGCCAACCCGAAATAAAATTAAGTTGCGTAAGAACATTGTCAAGATGAAACCATACAAATTACACTCTCTGCTAAAAGTACTTTAATATAGATAGACACCTTTGTACATTAATTTGATCAGATATTTAGATGTAGAGATAGATTTTTAGAGATAGTAGATATATAAATGACCTGTTAGAATTAAGATAATAACATATAAACACAAGTACGTCAATTAAGAATATTAATATTTAGGTCGAAGTATCCATATGGGGCATGACATTGGAGAAACGATAAATCAATTTCATTTTCTAATGGTTTTAGTCATAAGAAAACCAAACGGTAAAATATGTTTACGGCAGAGAGTAATCTTTTTCTTTGCAGCAAGTTTAATAACCATCCGAGTAATAACTGTAGGTGTTGACGGAAGGAAACTAATAATCTTTATAAAACTCAAAGCAAAATTATTTACCTGAGCAATATTTAATTAAACAGTAAGGGCATTCATGTGATCTTACCTGTGTGAACACAATCGTACTGGGAAAGACTAATATAAAAGGCGACAAGTGTTACTTAAAAGACAAAATTTCAAATAGTGTCATTTGATATTATGTTCATTTATTTTTAAGTGGTAAATTCACTTGGTAGATTCATTCAAAATAAGAATAACATTTCAGGGGTGATTTATCTAAAGCAAAACACCACGATGACAACACTTACGCGTCACCCATAAATCTGTAAAGTGCGTAAGCTGTGCGTAACGTACGCCTGGCGTAAGTTACGCAAACACCCTTGCTTAAGCAGAATCTACCCGTTTCACGAACGTTCCGTAAAACTACGCATTAATGTATTCAATGATTCTGCTCTGTTTGGGATATATATATATATATATATATATATATATATATATATATATATATATATATATATATATATATATATATATATATATATATATATATTGTGCTCGTAGACATTTAGAAGAAGGGTGCAGGTTATTGCCAGAAAGAAAAAGAACGAAAACACAGGGATCTATATTAATAACTTTTTGAATGTGATTGTAAAATTAAAGGTGCATGCACCAGCCTACTCTTGTCCGACATCGGGAGAGTCAAAAGGAAGATAGAGAGTGAAACGACAGAATTTCCTAGGTATGTGGTGCAAATGTTACGAAGTCAATATATGGGTACATACTAAAAACAAAGACAAACGTTGTGCTTGATGCTGGCCACTTTCATGAGTCTGTATTGAACATAAATGATATTAGTCAACCAGCAATTTGCTGTGTATTTACAGCATAACATAACTATCTGGACAATGAATATATAGTAAACAAATAAGAATTTGAACAATGAGACATAACGTATAATATAGAATTTTTTTGAGGCTGCAATCGCTATAAACAGAAATACAGGAAATACAGCTTGATGCATTTCTGCAAGCCAAAAAAGGCGAGAGGGGAAAGAAAAAAAAATGACCAGCATCAAGGAAAAGAAAATATCAATGTTGATCAAAATTAAATTAAAAAATTATGTAGTGCTTGGATATTAAAGCACCCTCATACTCCCCAGTAGTTAGGATGTATCTTGCATCTATAGAGGATTGTGAAGAAACTCTAAAACGTATGCGCTCCAATGCGCTGTTGGTCTATTGGAGCTGTTAAGAGTAGCCTCATACACTCCTGGCGGTCTAATAGGCAGGTAGATACAGATTAGTCCGGATAGAGTGAACCCAGCAAAGCACGGTCAATACCAAGGAGTCTATGTTTGTGAAACCCACGAGACTTGAAAGAGAAAGTAGCACACATCGCGGAATGGCGATCATAGAAAAAGTGATTAAAGTGGTACGAAGTTGAGACCCTTTAGCTTAACGCTATGTATTTCTTAAATGCATCTGATATCCAGCGGCCTAATTGTCTTTTTTGGTTGTCACTTAAAACTTTGACCGCCTCAGGAGCGGTTCAAATTATGAAACTATGGGACTTAAAATGGTTTTAGTTAAATTCACAAAAGCAAAGCACTTCTAAGTTCAGTAATAAATTTTACTCTGGAATCTAGTTGCCCCTGTTGGATCAACTGTAAGGTTTTGTTTGTGGGGGATTGGGGTGGAGTGCTTCCAATATTTATATAAATTATTGCAGAAGTCCCACCCAGGCTCGATTTTGGTTTGGAAGTTGATTTAGTGAAATTTATAATTACAGCTTCTAGCGCTATGTCAGCAATGCCGATGGTTTAATGATTAAAGATACAAAAAGAGTGAAGTTCAATAATAACAATTTAATAACAATTAAATAGCCTATCACATGAATTAATTAGTGGTGTGGGAGATTTCTACCTGTCGTTATGTTCTACTCATCTATATATTCCTCTCTGTCTCCTGATTCCCGCTCATCCTCCCTGACTCCCTCCAAATTCCTTATCCTCCTCCTCTATTCCTCCTCCAGACCACTTTCCCACTCCCCTTCTATTTCCTTTTCTATGTCGACTACACGTTGTCGGCTCCGACTACACTGTCAGTCTTACTTCGCTCTCCCTCTTAGAGACTCGGAACTACGAAACTTGCACCATAAGTTCTGTCCCCGAAAAGCTTCCTATGAAAAGACAAGGATGGTACAATATTTTTCTCAGCGCTCACATCTCACACTACACACAGCCTATCATCAAATATTGGCTATTAAATTCCACCTGTCGCACATTCGTTCATATCGAAATACGCGTACATTCTTGTATGGTAAAACACAAAATAAAAACACAACATAATACAATCGTATCAATTACTCTTATTCATACGGCAATAAATTGTTTTACATCAGTACATTTTTATGATTCCATTATTCAAATCAATAAAGAACAATCAATCAGACGCATATCTTTACACCACAACTCATGCCAAATATGCAAATATTCAAATATCCATCCTGTGATATATTCAAACATCTATTGTTGTTGTTGTTGTTGTTGTTGTTGTGGGGTTTAACGCCATTTTTCAGCACACGATAGGCTACACATGGCGGCCAGTATTAATGGTGGAGGAAGAAACTGGGAAATCACCGGAAAGAACCACCGACCCACGAGAAGCTATTGGCAAGCTTTCTCACATATCCACATTCGCCGAATCTTAGACTCGAACCTACGCAGAGGTGAGATGGCAGTGATCCGTAACGGACAGCGCTTTAGACCACTAGGCCACTCGCCCCCCCAAACATCTATTGTAAGTAATCTTACATACATCAATCATTTTCATAAACTCCAATTCAAACATGCGCAAACTCTAACAAAACGATTTATTAAAGGTACTGGTTACTACGAAGTAACCCACCAGCGAATTACAATATCAACTGTGATGAACAAGCAATCTGCATAATTCTCTACGTAAACTCAAATTCATTCTCAAATACTTTTACAAATGAAACCATACAAGGTAATTCTACATATAAATACAATCCCAGTAACTAAGTATACATGCTACCAATAATTACAATTATGATTCCGTAATGTTTAACAAAAAACGAGCAAATAACTTACTGACTTTTTCGAAGCTTTTCCCGCAAAATTAAATGTGGCTTTCCCGAGTAAACCGCTAGATCTACTGATCATTTTCTGCGAGTTTTTAATTATAATTCGGATCATAGATTCAATCTCACCTTTAATCTTAATTCCGATTTGATGTCGATGTGGACTGATCCGCGTGGCGGATGAGAACACGCCCGTTCACCCTGCTCGCTTTCTTTGATTTATGAGCCAATGTTTAACACCTGGGTGAAAATATTACAAGCCTTTAACTGCAGTTATTTTATAGTATGGCTGGCGGGCGACTTACATAATCAATTAACACTGCTTGCGAAGATGTTTACACATTAAACGCGGTAACAATAACCAAGTTTACACATCTTGATAACCGGGACTAAGCAAACGTGACACACACATACATACATACATACATACATACATACATACATACATACATACATACATACATACATACATACATACATACATACATACATACATACATACATAGATACATAGATACATACATACATACATACATACATACATACATACATACATACATACATACATACATACATACATACATACATACATACATGCATACATACATACATGCATACATACATATATGTATATATATATATATATATATATATATACATATATATATATATATATATATATATATATATATATATATATATATATATATATATATATATATATATATATATATATATATACATATATGTGTGTGTGTGTGTGCGTGTGTGCTTTTTGTAATTACAATAGCATAGTTTGTCTCAAGGTCCTTAAACACATTTTAATGGAAATATTTGCTTCATAATAATTTAAGATTAAGAAAATATAGATTCATGTTCATATGTTAAAAATGAAATTTATTTCGTTGTAAAATCATAGAACAAAAATCAAAAGCACCTTTCTGCTAAAAAATGATGCTGAAAAGCATTAATTCTAGATTGGCGTTTATCACTAAAATTGACTGAATATTTCCCTGTTCATTATCGTTTACTTTTAATCAAACCTAATTTCTTCCACAACGTTATTCTAACTGCTCTTGGACGTATAATTGTATCATCTTTTCGATTTCTTTTCTTAGCTGTACATCTCATAGGTTTCTGACACACTTGAAATGTTGGCATCAGTTCTGTTAAGTACTACAGCGATGTGCGCGATATAAATAGTCATAATATTGGAGAGCGAGTCTATTTCCAAATCTAAAATAAATCTTTCCCTAAATAAATGTAACTCGCTAGAATTTTTATAGAAGATGGAAATTGATATTCAGTCATAAGCAAGTGAATAATTCGTTCATCATGTGAACTGAATTTCTTACAATATTAGCAGAGCACGTATTTGATATTCAGGTAAGCTTGTGTGATATACGATATTGTATCTAAACACAAATATATGTCACAATATATAGAAAACTCATCTCAGTAATCTTGGTAGACCCCTTATGACTGTTTTTATATGTTCCTGAAATAAATGTTACCTGAGAAATACAAACAACAGGAAGAAAATTGAGTTTAATTGGACCGTGTTTATCAAGGCAAATAAATATTTTGTAGCACTGCATTAAAAATGGGTTTGTTCTTCGTTACCTCACACTCTAGCTATTAACGCTTACCTGCTTATCAGATAGGCAACTTAAAATAAATAAACTGGGAAACCGAAAGGCTCACGACTTGAACTTGTATCTGTATCAAATATCCATTTAGGACTGCGGATATATGATTTTAATCAGACTGCGATCTCTGTTTCATTGAGAAAGAATTCAAAAGTATATTATCCTATTATAAAGGCACGTTGAAAGTGTCACTATATTTCAGACAATTTGCTATATTATATGAACCTGAACACTATTATGGCTGAGGTAAATTCATTCACAATACCAGTTTTTAAATAATTATTCTTTCATTTCTTCTGTCGTATATTGTGCCTATATCATACTTCATTTGTTTTCTTTTGAAGATTTTTTGATTAAGACACATGATGTGCTAGTTTAATAGCTTAATAGGACAGGACAGTGTTTGTAAACCTAGGCATTTAGAAATCTTTAAATCCAGATTTATAACACTTAAATACATTAGAGTGCTTTCAAATTAGATTCATAAATCGTTTAGTGTTTTTAAAGTTGGAGCGTTACGAAATTACTCCCGGCACACCGTAGTTTCCAATGTTGAATAATAAAAGTAAGAAAAAAATATTATGGCGATTATTATAAGGTGGATAGTGGTATGTTCAATGGGACAACGTACTGATTACCGATAGTTGATTATTGTAGCTTCGCACATATACAATACCACGAAGTGCGATATACAAGTACAATGTGGCTGCAAAATTTCGTCTCAGTTAACTACGGAACAATGTAAAATACCAGCGACAAAAGAACTGCGGCACACGGGTTTAAGGGTCGATAAGCTCAAGATATGTTATCTTTCAGATGTTTTGTTTATCACTAATGTAATTCACTACTGTTGTTTCATTTCCAGAAGGCAAGCGAGATGATTTACTGTCACTAAATAAGTAATAGGTTTTGCATATGCGACTAACCACCGCCAGAGACATTCCGTAGGAAATATTAATTGTCGCAAATATCCGTTGTGCAGGTTACTTTGATACTTTGATGTAGAAACTATATTTTATGATAGCAAATCCACTATTAACGTCCTCAGGTTTTCAAATATAATATTATCATGTTCTAAGTGACCGATCACAGTTATACAATTCATGAAATATTTTTAACGTCTCTATAACACAAAAGTGTTTCCCAGTATGTTCCAAAAAGCCGGATACTACTTTTGTATTTATCCGAAAAGAGGATGAAACTCCCTACACAATAAAATATACCACAAAGAACCAAGCAATTAACATCATACAACAGATTAAGTCTCTCTCCTTTGTCCTCTTATCTTTGTACTTTGATAATAAACATAGGCTGATTTTGATTTTACGATTTTTTGCTGTTTCCTCATTTTCAATATCATATTTATCTGTGACATTATTGGTAAAAAAACGTGTTGCAACTTTCAATCGCCATTCAGTAGTCAGTAATTATGACTTATATATACCCGAATTTACGCCCTACCTTTAATGGGCTGAATTGCACCTGTCAACCTTGAAACATCCAAATCTTCGTCTTTCTTTCTTTCCTTGCTGTAATTGAGACGCTCATTGTAATAACGATGGTACATAACGTGCGAAGCTTTAGTAAATGCATTCCTGGTCAGTCGCTTGTTTACCCGAGAGAAAATAACGCTTTAAGCCAGATATTATGGGTGCGGTCGCTGTGTCCAAAAACAACGCTGTGATGATAACGTTCTTTCCTGCTTCTTTTAAGTCTAGGCGTCCTAGGTCGACCGTGGTCTTCCTTCTTAACAAGTTGTTGTCAATCATCGTATACCCAACATCTAAACCACCCAGTACTGCTGAAAGCAGGGTTTTAAGATCTGTGGCTGACAGTGGTGTTGACATCTTACACACTACTATTCCTTAAGACTTATAGGTGACCAGCCGCCAAACCTAGGCCAGTCCAAGGAACATATTTTACACAATGCATCCATCGCTGCCTGCACTGCAGGAACGGTAGTGTCGCTTTTTCTCAGGTCAGAGCTGGTTCATAATTGCAGCAAGTCTTAAATCAATTTAGATTTAGATTTGTACCTCTGACGGATCAGACTTAAACGCTAACAGTATATGTGTCCGTTGTTTGTTTCTTTTACTCTGCTGTTTCAGTATGCTTTTGCATATTATTACACACACAGACACACAGACACACACATACGCACACACACACACACATATATATATATATATATATATATATATATATATATATATATATATATATATATATATATATATATATATATATATATATATATATATGTGTGTGTGTGTGTGTGTGTGTGTGTGTGTGTTCATGTATTATTCAGTAAAGTTGTGATTGTAGAAATATAAGAGTTTATTTAACATTGTAGCAAGGCATTGTTCCAACAAGAGTTTTGTTGCGCACTTTAATAATATCTTCGATCAAAGAACTGACTCATGTTTTGCATACAAATAAATCTATTTTGAAATATTCTATAGCCATTTAAAACATCGTACAAATCAAGGGCTCAAAGGTTCAATAACTGACGTAAAGATACCGACCTGTTAAAAGTAATGTCAGTTTGTGTGCCACTAAACATTATTGATCTGATAAACACATCAAGGGTTACGTCTAAAACCTCACACATAGGTACTTTGATATTACGAGATGTGCAACATAGAAAGCAATATATCATAGGGAAAGTCAGTAGAATGTTTTACTGTTTTGATTATATTTAAATTATCAATTATGTGAAAATCACGACAGATGAAGGGTCTCTTACTTAGACAGGATTATTTAAGGAAGACATTTTAAAGCAAAGACAAACGACGGATTTAATGCATAATTAGACTGACAAGAAAGAAGATAATACGAAGCTGTTTTAAATAAAATATATTGGGCATTGTGCATAAGGCTGCGAAAATATATAAAAAAGAATATATAAGTAAAAAGAGAGTAAAAAGGACGTAGAAAGAGAACAGCACTTACTCGGTGAGAGATTTGTTGCTTAAGCGATGGCCGTTAATGTGAAAAACAGTTTCTGACTCTTAGTTCAGTTTTAACGTTTAAAAACAATATGAACGACAGCGCTGTATTACAATGAATGAAGACAATAAGTGTTAAAAAAACCATTTAAAGAGTTCGATGCGTTTATGTTGTCACGCGAACACAAGACGAAAATATTGTGTACTTTCTGCAAATCTACATCCACAAAGATGTGAACCTGCTATAATCGTTGCAAATAAACGTAAATTAAATGAAGTGCAATTTCTCCTCAGTCACACATAAGGAATATTTCAATTTATTTTCCTTTATCCCAACAAAATGTCTAGGAGTATGAGTTTTGTCATTATTTAACGTGTTTCGTAAATCCTTAGTGAGTTGCGTTGGAAAGTCCCAATAGTTAATGTATTCCATTTTCGTACGGTGGAAAAGGAAATATTTTTGAAAGGAAGACCTACTCATTGTTGTACTGACAGGAAAATAATTATTTACCTTATAGCAAGTAATTTGAGTAAAATCTAGTGGAATCCGAAATGTGGAAAGAGGATGGCCTGAACCATTTATATTTTAATATAATATCGTAGGTCCTATTTCATAATGTGAAACTTTAATTGCAACTTATTGTGTAACGATTCTAGTTGTCTGATTTTGCATTTTAGATACTTTTAAGACACTCCATTCCTTATATAACTTTTAGTTGTCATTATTTATTGACAAGATCAATATGGATACAACATTGGAATGTTAAATATAAAGCATTTCTCCAATTCAAAAATATAAAGCATTTCTCAAATTCTCACAAACGTGCGAGGTTGTGTAAGGTTAAATATTCATTTTATATTTATTTTTCTTGTTTAATTTGCATAGCTTTTACAACCCCCATTTAGTGTGTTCTGCATTCATTTAATATTATAAGCGGACAATATATAATAACCCAGATTTTCGTTAGCATCTTAAACAGTAATGTCTGCATTTTATGCTACGTTTCCCAAACTCACGGTTTTGTTTGAAACAAATATCTGTCTTGGCTTCTCTGAAACTAGATATTAATTGATATAAGAAGACAATCCATTCAATATTGTGCCATAGTACGATCATGACTAACCATTATCGGTGGAAACACTAGATAAACCCCTTGTCAACGGACTAACGGCTGACTGATAATCAGCCGTATATTATACAGATATATTGACTAGTCATTATACAGTTAGGTAAGTAATTTTATCGAGAGTGATACATTTTGGAATTTCAAATTTGACAACTTTTTCACTTTTGTTAATCAATATGTTTTGAAATTTCGATTTAATCTTCCGATTGTTTATTATTCATTAAATCTCTAAATGTTTATCTGCTCGAATTCTGCAATTCAATTCATTTGATACGAATAATGGATTATCTGCTACTTAGTATTATTGATTGGCCAATTTAATGACAAAGTTACCAAAGTTGATGGTTTACTGACAATTATCATGATAAAATTTCACTGATATGGTAGACTCCATCTGACGTATTATATAACAGAAGGAACAGCTCTAAAGAATCTCACTCTTAAAGCATGAGATGTTCAAAAACCATTTAATAGATATGAAACTATATAACTAAAAGATATGAACGCTTTCAAATGTTATTTGTGAAAAACAACTTTTTTGTGTTCATAATTAAAGATTGATAGCGTGAGTTCTTGAAATGACTTTAGAGCAGAAAGTCTTTGAGAGTGAAAGGGAAACTGCATTATAATGTTAATTTCATGTATATTGTATCGTAAGGTCGTGTGATAATATAGGTCCATACATCCATCTATGGGATACTTGTACTGATAAGAAACACTCATACATACGAGTTCATAAATATTCTCTATACATACATACATACATACATACATACATACATACATACATACATACATACATACATACATACATACATACATGCATGCATGCATGCATGCATGCATGCATGCATGCATGCATGCACGCACGCACGCACGCACGCACGCACGCACGCACGCACGCACGCACGCACGCACGCACGCACGCACGCACGCACGCACGCACGCACGCACACACACACACACACACACACACACACACACACACACACACACATACATACATACATACATACATACATACATACATACATACATACATACATACATACATACATACATACATACATACATACATACATACATACATACATACATATAGGTTACTGTATTTGTATGGGAAAATATGAACGAGTTTTTCGGATGGATATACTGCACGACCATGGGAGTGCAGTATATCCTTCCGACAAAACGAGTTCATATTTTTGTCGGAAGGTTGTGCAGTATATCCATCCGAAAACTCGTTTATATTTTCCTATGCAAATACAGAACCTTATTATTATATGCTCATTTCTTTTTCTTCCCAAGGCTTAAATATATAAACAAAAATAATCTGAAAGAAACAAAGTAACTAAATGTATGCCGTATTCCGAACTAAATACATAAGCGTTGATGGATCATTACACAACATTATTAATGAGCGCATAACCTCGACCAGATAAATATGAAGTTGGTCGTGCGCTAGAAGTAAGTTTCAAAAGAAAAGGGCGCTTGCTGTACTTAAAACTGAAATTTGGAGTAATATTGTTAATGAATACGCATTGCTACAACTTTTCCATTTGATGTGGAATGAATACGTTTTGGTATTTTTGTCGATTCAACGCAATCTTTTGATTAATGTATGAATATATCTACATGAAGTGACTTGAACCGGTTTCCAGCAGCGTCTGCCAATTTAATGTTTTGAAATGTGTTTACATCGGCATATGTGTTTCTTTTCTGTCATTGCATGATTCAGATCACAATGTGGGAAAATTATGAAGCCTTTCCATTGCAATTATCGAAAAGATGTTGAGGAATTTAATGTTTATTTCATTTTGAGTGCAGTAAGGAGGATGTAACTACATTTGGAATATACTCGAAATTACAGTACAATTTAAGAATGTGTAATCATCCTTGAGAACCCATAACATGGCTCATCTAATTCAGATTTACAGACCTACACAATTATTTTTTTGGAGGAAATTTAGAATGTAAATTGTAAGTATATTTTGGTCCATTTTTATTACCAGCCCAAGAAGACAGTCTATGTGTATAACTTGCGTTTTATTGTGAGGAACCTCTATAGCGTATATATATAGTTAAATATGAAACATTGTATCAAAAAAGTAAACGCAGAATGTGCCAAAGCAGTTTGTATGTGTCAGTCTATGAAATAATTGCTGATATATCTGCTTTAGTTCATTCAAAAACAAATTGTTTACGTTAGAAAATAGTTCCTTTGCACGTGGGATACAGAATAAAGGTGTTCAATATCGGTGAATATTGCAGAATTCTGACAATGTGAAGTTAACGGAGAAAAAAGTTGAGCATATAATAAATATAAATATTAGCAAAATGTTACAATTGAAATAGATGTGCCATAACACCACACCAAATATAAAAAATAAATGCAACAAATATTCATGCATAAATAAATCCTGGAGAGATGGAACGAAACTTGGAAACTAAACACCTTTGTCCTATATGTGACCTTCTCGTCTTTGTTGTGTTCATAACATCCTGTCATAGTACATGGAGACAAACTCAACAGCCAGACTTCCTTTCTGCTCTCTCTCTCTCTCTCTCTCTCTCTCTCTCTCTCTCTCTCTCTCTCTCTCTCTCTCTCTCTCTCTCTCTCTCTCTCTCTCTCTCTCTCTCTCTCTCTCCGATTGCTGCCATTTGTATATTTACAGGCCACCGGATATAACTGGGTAGACAAGGTCTTTGCATTTGAATGAGAGACTTATACGTTCCCATTTCAGATCAATATTAGATAGTGATGTGCTTGTGACATTAAGGATTTGCTTGAAACAAAGCCATCAGAAACACCAGAATCATCATATAGGGTAATATTTGTGTCACTGTCATCTTTGTCTTGCATGAGAAGTTATTGAGACTAAAATCCTTTATAACTTTGATGTGATCCTATTTGGAAATTCTTAAAGAACCAACAAGTAAGTTTACAATTGAGGACACTCAAAGACCATTAGACTTTTATGATCACTTTTAATTTATTTTAATACAGTTTTTGTTTTAGTTATTGTATCATATAAGTCATTGTCGAAGTAATAATATTCAACTTTATTTCACGAGTTTCATCGCAACATTTAGGTGCAGGTGTATTTAATGCAACAATACCATTTTGATTTTCACTGACTAAATTGGATTCCTGAGAGTTTAGGTATATATTCATCGATGTTTCCTGTTAGTATGTAATTCCCGTGAGAGAACGTTTCAATTAGTTGCCACGATTTAATTTGATTTGACATAATTAATGATATTGGACTGCCATGACGTCAACAAACATTTTTAGCTAGTGCCATGGTATTTAATTATTTCCACATTAAAGTAAAATTTTCTAGTGTTTAATAAAATCGTATTACAAATACAATTATAGACCTTTTAGTTTTAGTATATAAAGAGTTTTTGAACCATAAAACTTATCTTATTAACCCACTTTCACTTCGCGTCGTCCAACATGAAGTTTACTGGCTCGTAAAACTTTAGATTCCAAGATCATTAGTTTTAAAATATTGTGTGTGTTAACTTACTTATTTGCGTAGATTTGCTGTTAAATCTTCCAAAAAGTATCTTCGGTATATTTCTACGCAACTTTTCTGTGACAATCCTAACGTATTTGAAATGTGCATTTACAAAAAGACTAAAAGAGTAACAACCACATTATCCACAAGTCGAATGTCCTCCGATGAGATATTTATAGCTGCACCAAAACGTTTACTGACTCTATTTTTCGATTTCATCATCGATTTTTATATTTCAATAACAGTATAAAAATGTTTAGAAATTGGGTCATTTATCTTTACTTTTTGAGTCTTTATTACTAACGTCTATATACGAACTGACTGTGCACGTTCATGAGTTTGATTTTCCTAAATTTATCTTGTACCTACAAACATGAAACTGAAGAGTAGTGTATTTTTTTATCTGTTCAGAGATAAAGAAAATTTTGCTCGACAAAATGCATGTAATTTTGACTGTCCATGAAGCCGGCACTTACTTTAATCAAGAAGTGCTTCACCATCTAATGAGGAAAATATTTGTTTTTCTCAAACGTTAAGAATGTTTACGGAAACTTAAGATAGAAATCTGGGTCTTATATATTTCAAGAAACACAAATTAGTACAATGTCAATCGCTAAATCATAGCTTTATAAACTCGTTTCGGAAATTTTTATTTCATACACAAAATATGTTGTAAAAGGGAATGAACATAAAAGTGATTTCTCATATTACGAACCTTACGCTTGTGTATTCTTCAAAGTAAGATCTAGGGAACGAAACCATAAAGTTGGAGAAATATATTGCCAATGGCGTTTGGTGATACTTGATTCGCGAAATGCAAAGAAAAATTAATTGATGATAAATTATGCCTCCCACTTAAAATATTTAACAAACAAACATTTATCTCTCAAAGACAAATAAAGACAGGTGATTGCAAATGGCAAGATTTGTGACAATATCTCTTGAGTGTTTGATTCTGCTAGTGTGTAACGTCAACACTCAGTAACGGGTAAATTGATGTTACGGTTATCAGGATAATCTACAACACAAACACACAGTCAATGTAATACAAACATCATTGTTGATAAAGACAACTAGAATAAGCAGTAAGAGCCGCTATATTATCAAGCACATTAACAACAAGTGCACAAACATTTGTTATATTGGATACACACATAGACCAGAGGAATCAGGTATAATTAATCCTACTGCAATAATAACTAAATATTGCAAGTAAAAGATAATTTTATCATCCTCACTTGCTAGGTATGCTGATTGCTAAAACGGCGTGTTCTGTTGTACTATTTTAACGATTTGATAATAGGGCAGTCTGTTATTGATAGAAGTAACTTGTTTCACATTTTCACCGAAGAGGTAAGGAAGGAAATTCTGGAAGAATTACGTAGGACATCGGAAACTGAACACATTTATTAGAGTTTAATTCTACGATATCTAGCATGTCAGGTGGAAGTACATACGTAATATATAGGGACAGCGTTTGCTATCAATTTTATATATAAAAAAATACAAATTTGTTTGGCATTTCTTCTATTCACAAATGTAAGCCAATCCCCTTCATACTAAAGCCCTCAAATTATAAATTTAAGTAGACAGGAAATCAATGTATCTGCTTTAAACATTATGTTTGCAAGTTTGCCCGAATCAGCGTCACAGCGTGGTTGCCATACTTCACATCTATATTCAAAATGTGGACGGAACATGTTGCTGCAATTATCTTTGACAAGGATGAATTTTACTCTTTGTGGGCCCTGTGCAACCTGAGTTACGTTAAAAAATTTCCTCTCCATAAAATTAAAAATCATGTACATATATCAATTCCTGGCTGATAAGCAACACAAATTTATTTTACACGGAATCGATATATTAACCAAAGATAAGACCAGTCTTAAATGTCTAAAGATTATCAGTAAAGACACTTTCTGTGTCTCTGCAAATAGTTTTATATGTGTTTAAGGAAGTTTAATTTCAAACACTTGAAGACCACTTATTGAGAAACCTCTATCATATGAACCACATGACCCGATGCTTACAATCTCTCTTAATATATATATATATATATATATATATATATATATATATATATATATATATATATATATATATATATATATATATATATATATATATATATATATATATATGTGTGTGTGTGTGTGTGTGTGTGTGTCTGGTATATATTTATCATTATTTGTAATACAAAAATCCTATATACCTTGATTTCTTTCATAGGAAACTCCGTAGTGTAGGAATTTAAATTCTCTAACCTGTATGATAGTATTGTTTGTACTAAACTATTTTTTCTGCCCACTATTATCAAGATTCTACTACAGAGTCCAGAGATAGCACAGTCTGTTCTGTCTGGTATATATTTATAATTATTTGTAATACAAAAATTTTTATATACCTTGATTTCTTTCATAGGAATCTTGAACGACTGTGTATATATGAGAATTAATTACTAGGTCGTCATGCAAGTGTGTCTGCTACGCACGAACTTATATAACACAGATTCAGTGCCATCATTTTTTTTAGTGATGCGTGCTTAGTCATGACGGTATATGGGTTGGCTCGTGCAGGCAAGGCGATGGGTGCCATTTACTCGCGCATCTGGGTTCGAAACTCCGTAGAGTACGAATTTAATTTATATAGCCTGTATGATAGTATTGTTTGCATTAAACTATATTGTAATTATTCTAGACACAACTGTGTTATGTTGATGAGTTTACTAGTGGAAATAATAGCTGCAAAACTATCGGTGATTCATGGATTTCTTTTTTTAACCATTCCTGTCGCGTCTGTTTAGCTTTATTTTCAAATATAAAGCGTCCTACCTACTTTGATAGTTTCATATATTTTGTCTGATACAGGAGATGTCAATATTGCTGGATTTTGCCTAGACTATTTGCAGTTAAAGCAATGTAATAAGAGAGGGCAAATCTTCTCTGGCACCTCAATTCTTGTTTATAGTGGATTCATGTAGATTTAAATTTTAAACACTCATGTCTGTGAATCACATTTATATTATTTGTTGGCATATTTTATTTTGATTAAATTTTGACTACTCATCTAATTAATAATTACTAACCAACCAACCCCTCTCAGCTGAAGTACAAGTAGCTAAGTTGGTCAATTTCGGACATAAATCAACAGATACAAAATTGTTTGCTGTAGGTAAGATGGGGTGGGCGGGTTATAGGCATATCAATACATCCTAAAAACTGTCCTTAATCTTTCGTTTATAAGTTTATAATGATTAAAGCTATAGTAGGCTAAGTATAAAACATTTCAGAAAAATTATGATCTATCTAAACACAGGTAATTGCATCCAATGCACGGTGGGGGGGGAGGGGGCGTGGAGGCATTACTAGGAGGTCCTGAACACGTGCTAGCTGTTCCGTCTTCTTAATCCGCCCTGGTGATGACATCACTTGTGAAATAATCTAAATTTTTTAATATTGATAAATGCCCGATATCAAATTAGTAGACAGGAGCATATAAGTAGGGAAGGACGTCTAAAGTTCAGTAAATGTTACTCCGTGAAAAAGCGAGATTAATGCTCAAGAGTAAATTACATATATCCATTACGGTTAAATAATAAATATTAAACCATAGCCTAACTCGAGTTCTTAGGACGGCATTATATTGTGATTATGTCAGATTAAATCACTGACAAAAGACACTTTAAGGTACATGAAAATGGATAATGGAACCTTTCCTATTGTATTTGAAACACGTTTTACCTGTGTGATGGTATTGTGAAATATTTGAGGGAGTATTTTAGAGGCACGTGTATAATAAGCTTGTTATCTACAGCAGTTGATTAATTATATGTACATATATCAGCCGTAAGGGTGAATTATGGTATATACGGTAGGTAATGACTCAAACTAATTAAACGATATTTAGATAATAAAAATTAAAGTTATTCTCTAACTTTAAAGGATGACTTCTTTATTACCTTTTTACCTTTATCTCTCTCATGGTAAGCTGATCGAGCTGTCTAGTATCTTACAATACCTAAACACCAATCAACATTGGGAAAAAATCTGATATAGCAATCCCTTACAAATGTTATGAATCCAAGTTAAATTTGATCAGCCAACTCAGAGAGAGAGAGAGAGAGAGAGAGAGAGAGAGAGAGAGAGAGAGAGAGAGAGAGAGAGAGAGAGAGAGAGAGAGAGAGAGAGAGAGAGAGAGAGAGAGAGAGAGAGAGAGAGAGAGAGATGTCATGATGCATTTAAAGGTTCAGTTTACATCTATCTACACTTAAAGCTTGTAGCATGTATACGTGTATGTGCCTTCTGCATAAAACAATGTATGGAACATATCTTGCTAGGTTTGTGTATGTAACATTGAGTAAGTCTAATTCAAATGCTTAACACACAGGTTTTATTAATTATATGTTTCTTCTTTTCTGTCTCTCTGACATAGATTACTGTGGCTTTATTCGCTTCACTTTAATTGCAGCAAAAGAAATAATATGATAATGTAAAAGGGATTTTGAATCTATAGTATGAACCGTGTTAAGATGAAAAATATGGACCTTTTTATCGCATGTATTCTCATTTTGTTAAAGACTAATAACTCTACAATCACCCATAGTTAGGAGAGAACAATACGAAAGTGCTCATTGGTTTTTATAATAATACAAATCCATGCAATTGTTTATAAACATACATTCTGAAATATACTACGAGATTTGATATACATGCTCTGTTTGTATTTATTAAAATATATATGTATATTCTTGTTATCTGACATATTTCACTTTGTATGAGATCTACTGAAGAATTTAATTTTTTCTTCCACAGACAGCACAAGGCAAGCAACACATACATAACGAAATAACGAACGGAAGGAAAAGAAAAAGAACTTGACATACAAGTTACGAATTTCCAATGTAGATGTTATCACTCATTGTCCTCTTTGACTGCTAGTGTGGTATCTCGCAGTTGCCAGATAAAATGAAAATTAATCAGATTGCATCCCTTTAAATAAATGCCATGATAGTAAAATTCCCCAGATGTGCTTAGGCCTTGATTTGATCTTATCAATCTGTTCTTAATGTAAATAAGAAGCTACTAAAACCATTATACAGAACGCAGACGTTTACCTGACAAAAATCAATTGCTCGCAAAGGAATGATTTACAACACCACTTGATAAAATGTCAATATTTTCTCTTATTAAGTAACTAATACAACCACCACAAAGCGGGTTTTCACGAACAGTGTTGCGACGTCAAATTACTTTACTCATTATGCAGGTAAAATGTGAGCTCTGTACCTCATGACTTGTCTAAAATTTCTCAAGATATCTTACCCTGGTTACATTATTAAGCTTTAAAAGTTAGTTCCAACTTTTCTTGGATTAGAAAAGTCATTGTAATCTGTAAGTTAATGTTTGTGTTAGGAAACATTTGCAATTTGCCTTGCTTATGGAGACAAAAATGGCCCTCATCATTTTGCACATTTACTGACACGCAAAATCCAAGTATAGTTAACGAGGATCAAATGCTTATCTAATTTAAAGACCTTATATGACTAGTTATCACTCTTTAAGGTGACAATAGTCAGTCCTGTGTGCATAACAGGGCACATCGTGTTTCTATATTAAATCAGAGGTATTTTGAAATCACTGCATATTTTGTTTAAACGTTTTCCTTTATTTTAATTAATCAATAAATATTATACCGATTGACAAAGCAACTTTTTTAAACTGATCTGCTGCTGCACCAGCGACATATACATGCAGATATGTGCATGCGAGGTAACATTGGTAAAAACGAGTGACGTCAGAGAAAGAGAAGCAATTATGCAACTGAATTAAGAGCAGAACAAGGGCACTCTTGGGGGTACTCTCCCACTGAAATCATTTTCGGTCACATCTTGCACTTTTGCGTAGTTTGATAATTTTAAAGATGGTCGCTAATCCATGGAAGATGACTAACTTTCTGGAAGACCGTTGTTTACGATTGGTGGTTAGGAAGTGGCTGCAGTAATGATATAACTGACGAAGATGCCAAATACACAGTGCAATATAGCTCCAATTTTACGGGAATTAATTCATTAGCTACAGGGTTTGTGCTAGATGGGTCTTGCATTTGTCGACGGATGCTTATCACCATACACTGGTTGAAATCATTAAACAGCAAAAACAGCGACTAGAGACATTTACGTCAAATTTTCATATGTGAAGAAACGTGTAGTTCTTTTATAAACTCGCCTCAGAGAATATAATAAAGTTTTGATGTGAGAAAACGAGCATCGATAGTTTTGTGCATTCAACGTTTTGCATACGGTTGCGCCACACTACAGAACTAACTGTCCATTCATTGTCAACTGAGGTAAACGGCCCCAACACCGACCCTTGCAATAAACTTATAACAAACCTCCTGAAGGAGTACAGCATCAAAACTTTATCACATCCTTCATACAGCCCTGATTCAGCTCTGAGAAACATCGTGCTGAATTCTGTTTGTAGTAACTTGTAATAGACATTAAATAGTTTAAATAAGTACGCATCACCAAAAAATGATAGCACTGAATCGGTGTTATATGAGCTTGTGCGTAGCAGGCACACTCGCAGGACGACCATGTAAATAATTCTTATTTATGATGCGTGCTTAGTCGTGATGGTATATGGGCTGGTGTTTGCATGCAAGGCGATGGGTGTTATTTACTCGCAGACCTGGGTTCGAAACTCCATGGAGTACGAATTTAATTTCTCTAACCTGTATGATAGTATTGTTTGTATTAAACTATTAAATTTTTGCCCACGATTATCAAGATTCTATTACAGAATCTAGGGATAGCATTATCTGTTCTGTCTGATATATATATATATATATATATATATATATATATATATATATATATATATATATATATATATATATATATATATATATGGAAGAACTGTCTGACAGGACATACATGATTCTGAGATATTATCACAAACATATTTTGCATTCCAGATGCGTTAGCTAACGCCGAGGTATAAAGCGTTTACAAACTTACAAGTCATTATTAGAGAAAGCATATATGAACTGGGGAAAGCAAAACTACACAAGAGTCTCTCTCTCTCTCTCTCTCTTTATATATATATATATATATACATATATACATATATATATATATATACATATATATATATATATATATATATATATATAGATACATAGATACATACATACATACATACATACATACATACATACATACATACATACATACATACATACATACATACATACATACATACATACATACATACATACCTATATTCATCTTTTTTCTCTGTTAAATTTACATTGTCAGAATCGTGCAATATTCATCGATATTGAACACCTTCCTATTACACATCCGAGCGCCAAGGCAAAAGGAACTATTTTCTAACGTAAACAATTTTGTATTATTGAACTAAAACAGATATTTTATGGACGGATACATACCAGCAAATGTTTCATAGACTGACACATACAAATTGCTTTGGCACATTCCGCGTTTAGTGTTTTGATACAATGTTTCAGATTTAGCTAGATATAGACGCTCTACAGGGTCCTCACAATAAAACGCAAGTTCTACACAAACTGTCTTCTTTAGCTGTTGATAAAAATGCCCAAAAATGTACTTAAAATTTTACATCCTGAATTTCCTCACAAAATATACTTTCGTAGGTCTGTAAATCTGAATTAGATGAGCCATATCTTGGGTTCTCAAGGTTGATTACACATTTTGAAATTGTACTGTAATTTCGAGTATATTCCAAGTGCAGTTACATCCTCTTTACTGCACTCAAAATGACAAAAAATTAAATTCCACAGCATCTTTTCGATAATTGCAATGTAAAGGCTTCATAATTTTCCCACATTATGATCTGAAGCATTCAATGATAGAAAAGAAACACGCATGCCGATGCAAACACAATCCAAAACGATTAAATTAGCAGACGCTGCTGGAATCCGATGCAAATCACTTCATGTAGACAACTCCGGACCATACTCAAAAGATTGCGTTGAATCGACAAAAATACCAAAACGTATTCATTCCAGATCAAATGAAATAGTTGTTGCAATGTGTATTCATTAACGATATTACTCCAAATTTCAATTTCAAGTAGAGCAAGCGCCATTTTCTTTCGAAACTTACGTCTAGCGAGCGACCAAATTCATATTTTTCTGGGCGGAGTTATGCGCGCATTAATAATGTTGTGTAATGATCCATCAACGCTTATATATTCAGTTCGGAATACGGTATACAGTTAGTTACTTTGTTTCTTGTAGTGTATTTTTTATTTATATATTTAAGCCTTGGGAAGAATAAGAAATGAGCATAAAATAAAAAGGTTACTGTATTTGTATAGGAAAATATGAACTCGTTTTTTCGGAAGGATATGCTCCCAAGGTCGTGCAGTATATTCATCCAAAAAACTCGTTCATTTAAACCCTTACAAATGTAGTAATATATATATATATATATATATATATATATATATATATATATATATATATATATATATATATATATATATATATATATATATATATATATATCTATATATATCTATATATATATCTAGATATAGATATATATATAAAAATATATATATATCTATATATATATATATATAAATATATATATATATATATATATATATATATATATATATATATATATATATATATATATATATATATATATATATATATATATTGAAGGGAGCGAAACAACAATAAAAGGATCATGACAAGCAAGGAGCGAATTTAAATCGCAAAATCATTAAACTGTTTTAAAAGTTAAGTCTTTGTAATGAAAGATAGGTTGACCTTTCCCTAAGCGCAAAAAATTGGCTTGATTAAATTTGATGCGGATGCAAATTATCTCTCATACTACATAAATGACATAAAGATTTTACATGTTGAAAACCTTCTTTAGCTAACAAACTACTTTGGGATTAAAATCTTTTTCAGCGTTCTCTATCTCATTTAGCGATAAAAATTGAAATGTTTGAAGAAATTTATTGTCATGAAAGAGAAATAGATCTTCTAAACATTTCTGTTGAGAGAACAATTTTACAAGGGAGGTGATTTAAGATTATACTGAAAAGAACGAAATAAAGTAACTATTAAATAAGATATGTAGGGCATTGTGCGTATAGTTGAGTAAATAAACAGGAAAGAAAGGGGAGAAAAAAGAAAGGCAGAAAAGATTGAGGCTAAAAGAGAATATGAAGTGATTGTTGAGCAATTCGATGCAGAAGTGATGATCATTCCTTTGAAAAATGAAAATTGCTGTTACAACATTCAATTCCCCCAAAAGTACACGGAAACAGGATGTGTTGTCGATATTTTAACTACTTTTGAAATTGTCAATGAGTCGCTGGGACAAGTCTTGATAGATAATATATTCAACATTCACATCATTGAAATGAGAAAAACTTTTTGTAAGCAAGTCATAATCCAGCTTGTAATGGCTGAAAATTGTTTGCATTACTTAGAGAGTAACATCAATAACAGCTGGTAGAATGAATCAGACATGAGAAATAGGAATAACCTGAACCAGTTGTAATTTTATATGAAATGAAATCCTATATCTCAATGCAAGCTTCCATTGCTATTAATTTGTAGTCTCAATTTCTGGCTACCTTATTTTCTTTTTTATATTTGTTTCAGACTTCTTTATTTGTAGGACATATCAGTTGACATTTGCAAGTGACGACATCAATATGGATATAAATATTGGAAAGGTAAATATCCAGCTTTCTCTGACTTTGTTTGTAAGCCCATATAATATTAAATATTTGTTTAATACTCCGTTTTCTTATTTTGTTTGCATTGTTTTTACACCCTAGAACCCTTTGCAACTGCGATCTCAAACCTATCATAACTTATATTTATGTAGAACAAAGATTGGTAATGTCCTTCTTTATACGGTCTTTTGTTTTCATTTAATAGTATACGTGGATAAAAAATATTTAACTTGATTTTCTGTAGCGTTTTACACAGGAATGTCTGCATTTGACGGCACATTTCCCAAACTCACGCTTTTGAGCAAAACACACACACACACAGAGATACACACACATACACACACACACATACATACATACATACATACATACATATATATATATATATATATATATATATATATATATATATATATATATATATATATATATATATATATATATATATATATATATATATATATAATTAGCAATATTGACATTTCGTCATGCAGTTAAATAAGCAACTTTGATTGAGAGTGATACTGTTTGAAAAATGTTAAATTTGCTAGTTGTCAATTTTCATGCGTATTTCTATCTTGAAATCTCGTTTTCTTGTTCCATTTAATATGCTTGGTATTTTCATTTTCGTACATTTAGCTGACAAAATGGTGTTCTCTATTTATTTAGTATCATTGCTTGACATGTTAAATTATAAACGTTCCCAAGGAGGGCGGTGTACTGAAACTTATCCATGACATAATTTCACTGATATAGCCTATTACATCCGAAAGGGCAAATTATGTATTTGGAGAGCAGCGCTTAAGACTCCCACCCGTAGCCTATTCACAATACCGAGGTAAGTGAAAATAAAAATACGAACTCTTTCAACTTTGTCATTCAGAAGCACAGTTATAATACAATTTTGAGTGATTATAATTACAAATTGACCATGTGAAGTCTCATAATCAGCTTAGAGCAGCAACTCACTGAGATTCAACAAGAAATTATATTTAAAATAAATCTAGATCCAATGTGTTTGCTTCTTTACCCCAAGCGTCAATTCAAGATTATGGGGATATTATACTATAAAAATTTATTCGGTTTGCGAATTGTCATATTGGGACAATTTTGTTTAAGGTTCTATCTTAATGATATGTTTTATTTTTTTCTATTGTCTGATCTAACCGCAATCTCATGTGGTATACATTTGCTAATTTGTTTAACCAAATCGGATTATTATATTGTTGGCTCTCCGTCTTTTAACATGTTGGATTCAGTTATATAAGTATGACCAATTCGAATTTTTGTAATGACTACCTCGTCCTTACGGGTCGTTCTGAAGAAATGTGTTCGCCTATCCTAGGTTTGATCACATGGATCTTGTTATTGACAACACAATTACACAATTCCTGCCACTTACAAAATAAAAAATGTGTATAATATTAGGTTTAAAACCGATGTATGGTATTTCAAAATCAGATGGCTGTAGATACATCGCTATTTTAGCAGCGCTGTCTGCTTTTCATTTTACCTTTAATACCGACTCGGTTGAGTATTTTTAATGAGAATATTGGTCAATAATAATATCAAAGACAGATTTATCATTAAACCACACAAGTGATATCATTCTTCTAAAAGCCCTTTCCTTACTGGACAAAATAAGTAATTAGTATATTAAATGCATGAAGAGTATTCTAAACGTAATGGTACAGAATAGTGTAGATAATATTACAGTACATTCTGACATGGTCAGTGTGACAATTGACGTAAGGGCTAGGCCCACAATAAATTGCTGAATGCAATGGATGCAATATGCACTGTTTCGGGAAGAGTCGAATTTTGATTAGAGCATGTTCGATTACGATCAGACTGATTGAAGATGCCAATTTTAATGCAAGGTCAAAAAGCTGAAAGTGACAGAGGTAAGACAAACAAATGCAACAATTTTAGGAAATTTTTGGCCATTTGAAACAGGTGTCATAAAATGTTAGTTTACAGTACAGATATTAATAAAGGCGGACTAGGGGATTATTCTGACTTAGATTGGAATGTTAAAATTTTTGGCGGTTAGAAAAATTAATGCTGATTGGCTAAGCTGAACGAGAATGTGTGCATTCCCAGAAGATAAATCAAGGTTATCAGAACTTTCCGTCGCGAAAGTAGTCAGTCTAAAATCCGAGGGAATCTAGAATTTAGCTCCGACGGAAAATTAAAGTAATTTTTGTCGTTAAATAAGCTGCACAAAGGACAGGGGTCTGGAAATTTGAAAGACCCGGTTCTAGGGAAGAGACCGATGAAATTTTCTGATAATAAGCGAGCAATGGTTGGAAAGCAAAATGGCATTGTCTAATTGCATATAAAATGTCCAGTGATGCCAGTTTGTAATTATTTGTTGATCTTATTCGTTTTGAATTTGTACTTTAAGTTTTCCTCGGCTTAAAAAAATAATCGTTATTTCGTGTCATATTATTAATGTATTTTAATGTGTTTGATCACCATGAGTAAACTTCTCTATTCAGGGAACACAAACACTCAGTTACAATGAAGTAGATCCAGAATGTATCGCCAACGGTGGGAGTGGAGAACAGAATCTAGCGTATACATTTTCTTTTGAAAGTATACCCCAAGACCTTAGAAGGGAAAGAGGAAAATGTGCTAGAACTTGGTCAAAGATGGAAACCTATATGAAATTCTCAGTATAATAAGTAGATATTAAGGTTTCTAACTTTGCTTTTAATTTACAACTGAAATGATTATAAGTTATTATGCAATAGGTACACAGGTAGCAATCATTACGTCAGATCAAGTCTTATCTTGTGCACGTTCTTTGCCTGTGTACTGTTTATCAGTTTCAAGAAATGTCGATTGATACTGTAGATGAACTGAAAACAGTACGATTAGATACGGTGTTAAACATGGAATAAATCTCAGGAAAGGCAAACGTTACGAACTTCAATGCATCTTTCTTTGTTTTTTTTTCCTTAATGGAGCAGGTGCAAATCGCCAAGGTAATGTAAGAGACTATGGGCACTTTTGAAGTTTAACTTAACATGTGCAAAGAGTTTAGAGTTAGTCTTATTTATTCTGGTTTTTTTTATTAATTGCTTTCTCTGTTTGACTAATAAGAAAATGATACTGTTTATTAATCTGGTTACTGTGCAAGTACTATTCCGGCAAGTTCTGAATGATCAGCAAAACTGTAAGCTATCAGTTACTTCAGTACATCTTCAAGCTTTTTCTCAGAAACACAGACGGGGATAATATGATAACGGTTAAATGTAGAAGGTGTGTTTCCTTCTGAGCGTGAGTGACGTCACTGAGATTTGTTGTATTATATCTAGCCAATAATTTTTGCCTCCGTACAGTTATGTTTCTGATTTGGAAGAAATACTTTTATATAAAGAGTACAGATCTTAGAGACTTTTAAAGATGAATATGTCACATGACCAGGAAATAATCAGATAAAAGCAAAATATGCTCGTCTTCCATCGTCTTTTTTCTTAATCGAGCAATTGCTAAGCACTGGAAGACAATGGCGGAGACCACGAGCACATCTGGTCCACAGTTTTACAAAGTGCTATGGAGTATAAATTTTATATCCCTTTTTAAGATACATAAATTATCTAGAGATACTCAAGCTTTGCTATCTAATAAAGATACGAGAAACTCAACTTAATTATAATTCGTATATTAGTATATATCCATTGTGTATACTTTGACAAATTTGCTGCAATCATAAATTTGTTGTACAATCGGAACATAGTTCGACTCATGCTTTAGGAAATAGTACTGTGTATTCAGTTAAAAGACTTCTTTTATTTCTCAAAACAATCGAAAACGTCCTTTATACTATATTCCATTACCTCCTAAGTATCAAACCCATGCAGAGAACCGTTTCATCAATTTATCAAGATTTACTGTACGTTTCGAATAACCTGTCTTTTAAACTTCGCATTTAATTTCTTTGTCAGTCGGTAATAAAGATCACCCGTGCAAAGAAGAAGAAATAGCTTTTGCTCATTTTCTAATACATTCACAGAGTGTATTTACCGGTCAAAACAATCTTCATTGAAGTCACACAACCCTGTCTAATAATAATTGTACACTGAGAAACATTAAGTAGTCCACGTGACGTTTCGAGACAAGCTCTTACATAAGCATGTATTGCTTGCAACATTTTCAGTGTCTTTGTACACAGGCAGCAACATCAGGCAGTCTTTGTATACAGGCAGGAATCATTATTCAGTCTTTGTACACAGGCAGCAATCATTATTCAGTCTTTGTATACAGGCAGCAATCATTATTCAGTCTTTGTACACAGGCAGCAATCATTATTCAGTCTTTGTAAACAGGTAGCAATCATTATTCAGTCTTTGTACACAGGCAGCAATCATTATTCAGTCTTGGTATACAGGCAGCAATCATTATTCAGTCTCTGTAAACAGGCAGCAATCATTATTCAGTCTTTGTATACAGGCAGCAATCATTATTCAGTCTTTGTACACAGGCAGCAATCATTATTTAGTCTTTGTATACAGGCAGCAATCATTACTCAGTCTTTGTACACAGGCAGCAATCATTATTCAGTCTTTGTACACAGACAGCAATCAATATTCAGTCTTTGTATACAGGCAGGAATCATTATTCAGTCTTTGTACACAGGCAGCAATCATTATTCAGTCTTTGCACACAAACAGCAATCATTATTCAATCTTTGTATACAGGCAGCAATAATTATTCAGTCTTTGTACACAGGCAGCAATCATTATTCAGTATTTGTACACAGGCAGCAATCAATATTCAGTCTTTGTATACAGGCAGCAATCATTATTCATTCTTTGTACACAGGCAGCAATCATTATTCAGTCTTTGTATACTGGTAGCAATCATTACTCAGTCTTTGTACACAGGTAGCAATCATTAATCAGTCTTTGTATACAGGCAGCAATCATTATTCAGTCTTTGTATACAGTTAGCAATCATTATTCAGTCATTGTATACAGGTAGCAATCATTATTCAGTCTTTGTATACAGGCAGCAATCATTATTCAGTCTTTGTACACAGGCAGCAATCATTATTCAGTCTTTGTACACAGGCAGCAATCATTATTCAGTCTTTGTATACAGGTAGCAATCATTATTCAGTCTTTGTACACAGGCAGCAATCATTATTCAGTCTTTGTATACAGGCAGCAGTCATTACTCAATCTTTGTATACAGGTAGCAATCATTATTCAGTCCTTGTACACAGGTAGCAATCATTATTCAGTGTTTGTATACAGGTAGCAATCATTATTCTGTCATTGTATACAGGTAGCAATAATTATTCAGTGTTTGTATACAGGTAGCAATCATAATTCAGTCTTTGTACACAGGCAGCAATCATTATTCAGTCTTTGTATACAGAAAGCAATCACTTTTCAGTCTTTGTATACAGGCAGGAATCATTATTCAGTCTTTGTGCACAGGCAGCAATCATTATTCTGTCTTTGTATACAGGCAGCAATCATTATTCAGTCTTTGTACACAGGCAGCAATCATTATTCAGTCTTTGTATACAGGTAGCAATCAATATTCAGTCTTTGTGCACAGGTAGCAATCATTATTCAGTCTTTGTATACAGGCAGCAATCATTCAGTCTTTGTATACAGGTAGCAATCATTATTCAGTCATTGTATACAGGCAGGAATCATTATTCAGTCATTGTACACAGGCAGCAATCATTATTCAGTCTTTGCACACAGACAGCAATCATTATTCAATCTTTGTATACATGCAGCAATCATTATTCAGTCTTTGTATACAGGCAGCAATCATTATTCTATCTTTGTAAACAGGCAGCAATCATTATTCAGTCTTTGTACACAGGCAGCAATCAATATTCAGTCTTTGTATACAGGCAGCAATCGTTATTCAGTCTTTGTACACAGGTAGCAATCATTATTCAGTCTTTGTACACAGGCAGCAATCATTATTCAGTCTTTGTATACAGGCAGCAATCATTATTCAGTCTTTGTATACAGGCAGCAATCATTATTCAGTCTTTGTATACAGGTAGCAATCATTATTCAGTCTTTGTACACAGGTAGCAATCATTATTCAGTGTTTGTATACAGATAGCAATCATTATTCTGTCATTGTATACAGGTAGCAATAATTATTCAGTCTTTGTATACAGGTAGCAATCATAATTCAGTCTTTGTACACAGGCAGCAATCATTATTCAGTCTTTGTATACAGACAGCAATCATTATTCAGTCTTTGTATACAGGCAGGAATCATTATTCAGTCTTTGTACACAGGCAGCAATCATTGTTCTGTCTTTGTATACATGCAGCAATCATTATTCAGTCTTTGTACACAGGCAGAAATCATTATTCAGTCTTTGTATACAGGTAGCAATCAATATTCAGTCTTTGTGCACAGGTAGCAATCATTATTCAGTCTTTGTATACAGGCAGCAATCATTCAGTCTTTCTATACAGGTAGCAATCATTATTCAGTCATTGTATACAGGCAGCAATCATTATTCAGTCTTTGTGCAGAGATAGCAATCATTATTCAGTCTTTGTACACAGGCAGCAATCATTATTCAGTCATTGTATACAGGTAGCAATCATTATTCAGTCTTTGTATACAGGTAGCAATCATTATTCAGTCTTTGTAAACAGGCAGCAATCATTATTCAGTCTTTGTACACAGGGAGCAATCATTATTCAGTCTTTGTAGACAGGCAGCAATCATTATTTAGTCTTTGTATACAGGCAGCAATCATTATTCAGTCTTTGTACACAGGCAGCAATCATTATTCAGTCTTTGTATACAGGCAGCAATCATTATTCAGTCTTTGTACACAGGCAGCAATCATTATTCAGTCTTTGTATACAGGCAGCAATCATTATTCAGTCTTTGTACACAGGCAGCAATCATTATTGAGTCTTTGTATACAGGTAGCAATCATTATTCGGTCTTTGTACACAGGCAGCAATCATTATTCAGTCTTTGTACACAGGCAGCAATCATTATTCAGTCTTTGTATACAGGTAGCAATCATTATTCGGTCTTTGTACACAGGCAGCAATCATTATTCAGTCTTTGTATACAGGCTGCAATCATTATTCAGCTAAACCCATACAACTTTCCTATCAATTTTATCAAAAGCTATCACTGAACAAAATAATCAGTCCTTTTTCTTCAAGTTCGTACTCTAACTTCTTTCAATCCTGATTGTTCTTCAACTAGTATATGGTTTTCTTCTATTCACTGTGTCAGCCTTTTATTCAGAATAAGTGCAAACGTTACTCGTAACTGGCAATAGACGTATTGCTCTTTAATTATTCAAGTAATTTTTTGTTACCTTTTCTAAACAAAATATTATAATTGTAGCTATGAACTTGTCATTTGAAGAGTATGGTGCATGATATAATGCAGAATCAATTATTTAAATGTAAATCGTTATATAAGAAGTTGTTTTGGTTTCAGCAAAAGAACTAGAAATTTTATTATCATCAAACAAATTATTTGGATCACTTCTCTGGTTGGATTTTGTCTAGATGTTATGTACCTGTGGACTTTGAAAGTACAAAAATACAGCTCAGTTAATAACATAACTATTACATATGTTACATTCCTTTTCACAGAGATCCAAACAGTGTGTACAAGGAAATTATTTTTGTAACACATCTTGGTTTATGATGGCTTAGAGTGGTTGTGGAGAAACATGTTGATTATAAATCTGTATAACCTTGTAATAACTATAACTTTGATTTTCAACATGCAGCCTAGGTTTACATATTTTGTGTACTCTCTGTATCTCACAAATATTCACGCGTTGCTGCTAAATTGATTCTAAATTTGTTATTTTAATTTGCGAAACACCTATTATTTTAAAATGCCTACTTGCTAAAGTGAGCATTTATACAAATGTGGATTAAAAAGATTATATCTGGGCTTAAATGTTTCTCCTTTGTTGTTGCTGTTGCAAGATTAGATTCTACCTATGGATCTAGTTATTCATAAACATAGTCATAAACTTAAGTTTCTGAAGCGTGCATGTTTAAAGAGTTTTCAGAGAATACGTTAATGCACAGAAACATGCTTCAGTTTGTGTTTGTTCTAGTTAGACAGATATTGGCAACACATTCTATTCTTGATTGACCGTTGACACATATTTACAATTAAACAAACATCTCTGTGAGTGAGAAGATAAAATTAATGGAAAAACTGTTGTCTGTTTGATATTTTAAAAATGTACATTTCTTTGTAGAACATACATGTATATGAGATATATTAGTCATAATAGATAACTGTTTTATTAATTATATCTATAAACAAAATCTGGCAAACATTTTATGCCATGATTTGTAGTTTTATTAAAGAAAAGGAAACAATTGTTTTGATTTAACATAAATTCTTTTTTTAAAATCCTGGTCGGATTAAAATTACAGCCCCTATTATTCAGCTAGATTTTGAACTTTTGGTAAGTTTTGAGTTTAAAAAAACATACATTTTGTGAATGATATATGTAGATTTTTAAAGCTAAGATTACTTACCTGTATTCTGACAATGACGTCGATCTGCAGATTTATCGACCAAGATTAGAAGACGTTCAGTTGTTGGAAACGCAAAAAAGTGTTACGTCTCAGTTGGCACAACGATACTCTAGATCATTGGTATTATTTAATGTTTGACTAGCTCGGTTCATCGTTGTCACATTAATTAATCTCCGATTCGTACATGTAGGGTTCGATGTTAATGGACTATTCTACTTTAGAAATGTCAATTACATAACTGTCATTGCTGATTTAAACATTTAGGCATGCTGAACTCTTTCTTTGCTCGACTTGATTATTGACAATGAATATGTATCTACTAATTGTCTTAATTGACCTCAGCTATTTGTTGGGAGGAGGAGACTAATTAAGAACGATTGATTGGTTTTTCATACATTTCTCTGTAACGATGGAAATGCACTGTTAAACGTTTCACAAGATAAATATTTTACAGAAAGCAAACTATATATAATGTTGGCGCGAATTTAGTTTTGCATGTGTGTATGTTCTATTTAACTTTTAATTGATTCCATGATTCGAATGCATTCTAAGGTCTAGCAATGAGTAAGTGATGGGAGATGGATTAATGATTTATTTGAGTTTAAAATGATAATTGTTCAAGTCACATCAAAGTTATTAATAACTATATATTCACTTCGTGTAAAGTTGAATGACTAGCATCTAATTTAATTTGTATCTCATCTAATGATTTTGATGTCTCTTGGTCATAGTTAAAGGTCGAATCATATGTTTGGCATTTTGTTTTTCCTGAGTGTTCTCTAACCATATCGTTGTCAAACTATTGGTTTTGCTGTTGTTGACTCTATTGTAAGAAACGTTGCGATTTTCCTTGTTTGCTAAGATCTGATAGATAGAGTCGGGGAAAACTTTAGATCATCAACCATTATTATTCAATAGTATAATTAAGCTTCATAGAAGAAAACACATAATGCCATCCGTGTATATTAAGGCAACACTTACGTCATCTCAAGATGCGAGCTGTGCGATATTTTGTATAGACATTAACTTGGTGATTGTGTGCAAACTGACTAGAAAATATGAAATGATATATGAACAGTCTCCAAGTATAATATTCAATACCACAAAGATTGTGGATCGTAACAGATTTCATGGAACACACCTGTGATTGTATTAGCAAATTTAATGAGACTGTTTACGGTTTATGACTTGATGTAGTAATTTTATCTCTTACCTAGCAATTGATTTCTGTCTAGTACAGAAGTTTTCCACGATGTTATAATGACTTGCTACTTTACTTGCGTGACAAGTTGAACCGATGTGCATAAGATTAATTCGGTAACAGGGAATGCGGAACCCTTATTGTTAGGATGTCGATTTTTTTTTTATTATATCTAGTCAACATCGAGGCAACTTTTTAGTATCTATGGAAGAGATATTGAAAGGATAAATTAATGAATTGAGAGGTTAATAGTTTATCTGAAAATCTTGGCCTTTGATTTGTAAGCACGCTAGTCGGTTATATTTAGTTAAGTGCGGCACGTTTTTTTGTAACCCACAGAGTTCCATGGAACTACAATTTTGTCAAGAAGCAATGATTGATAATAACTACATTGAGTAAATTTGTAAGTAATTTTACTAACAGCGTCTTTATTTGGTTCTTCTTTACTTGCTGATTTAGTTTGTTGAATAAAATATGAGATAAATACCAGATAAAAATATTTGTTGTTTTGAAAACTGTTAGAAAACTTTTATATATATATATATATATATATATATATATATATATATATATATATATATATATATATATATATATATATAGCGTGGTTTCCCTGCCAACAGAAGTATTTCTTTATATATATAAAGAAGTACTACTGTTGGCAGGGAAACCACGCTATTACACCAATGTATTAATGTATGATGTATAAACGGCGATTGTATGTGATGAATGAAGTATATGGTTATACGGTAAAATGTAATATGTATAATGTATAAGAACACTGTATCATATTTATCTAATGAATGAACGTCTTTAGGAAGGAAATATTGGATTTTAAATTATAGTCATCAATGAGACCGTTAGTACCAAGTTTGGACAACAAATATATAATTCAATTGTGTTCAGGATTATTCAGCTTTACAACAGTACGCCTCAGGACAAAAACAAAAGTAGCCCAGTGTCAGTCCAATTACTTCATCTACCTGTGTGTGTTGAATTTTTAACGTAGCTTTAACAATTTTTCAGTCAAATCGCTACGATATCTGCAGTGTGGCAGTTCATAGTAATGTCACACACTGAGGAATCATGCCGCAGACATGTAGCATGATGTCCAACCCAATCACATTATCCTGACACCACGCCGACCAGTCCTAACTCTACACTCTTAATGCTGAATGCCTAGCGAGGCAGATGTTAGTACCATTTTTATAATTCTCTGGTCTGACTCGACCTTGGATCGCACCACGACCTCACGCATCCGAGGCGGACGCTCTAATCACTAGACCATGGGAACGGTCTCCTCAATTATTGACTCCTGGTCATCAGGGATACACTGATTCTAGTGAGGTGACATAAAGCAACAAAGGAAACAATATTAGTGACAGATTCTGACTGTTCATTCCAGGTATATCATGTTTAATTCATGGGAAGACAGGAATACATCAAAGGCGAAATTGGAACAACTCGGACAGAAGTGCCTGCATTGGTAGCTTTTGCTTTAAGCATCAATAGAGAATAGTAGACTGCTTCCCTTAGATTTTATATGACAGAATATAAGCAAAATTTGAAATGAATGATTGAACAGTTCAAAGTTTATATTTGTTTCAAGTGTCATAAGTCACCTTGGCTATGTTGAATGCTACTGCAGAATATTAAGTGTCTAATGGAATTCAGACAGTGGTGTACTATATAAAAACAAAGAGCATATTAATTATGCAAGCTAGTAACCAAGATGATAAATTTCTTTACGAGTGGGTACATAATCTACTTTAAGAAAATAAGAATAATATTTACAAGGCCATATTGGTTTGGAAAGAAAGTGCAAGAATAATGAATCAGTAAAAAAAAAACGTCACGTAGAAAGTGTTGTTTTGACAAATGGTTTAAAACTCGTTTCTGACTTCTTAAATAAATTTCTGAAAATATAAAACAAAAGAACGGTTGAGCATAGTTGTAAATTCTAATATACAAAAATCATTTCTGCAATCGTTTCCCCCTTGAAAAATAAATAAAAATTACAAAATGATCAATTGATATATTCAGATCACCGCAATTTCTTTATTTTTGCCGACTAATTTTGCTCAACCGATTTTATTTGTATATTATCTGACAATGCAAGCACTATTGTTTATTCTGAATTAATACCATGACATGTTCCGTTATAATAATTATTGCACCTAAGGTGAAACACCACCGGGAAAGGTTGTAAAGTTGGAATATTTGCATCGTATATGCAGAATAAATTATATAATCAAACTGAACAATTATCTACTCGAGGGAAATCAATCAGATAAAGATATCCACCTCAACCGATCGTTGCGATATCAGGACGTAGGTCAGGTCAAGAGAACTCTGATACATATGGAATGAGTGGCTCGACAGTGAAACATTTGCTATCACCAGCTTTACAGAATGTATGTTCCGAAATGAAATAGATCCAGGTGCAACAGTAATTTTTGAATGAAAATTATTTTAATAGGTTTTACACAAAACGATTAATTCACACACTGTCTTACACATTCTTTATGTCAGTATACTAACCATAAATGGAGTTCTTAAAATACAAAATAATTGCACCATAGAACAATACCGTTTGAAAATAGGGAATAGATTAGAAATCGATTATATTACAGTGCGTTTATTAATATTTTCATACCAAATTTTGACAGAAAATGTGTGTACATTACCGGTAAATTGGAGTTATTGAGACAGATAAAAAAGTCATGAGATGTCGATGTAAAAATATGCCAATTAAACTATTCCAGATGAGAGATTTTACGCCAAAGAGAAAATTATATTTTGAAAATATCAATATAGTTGAGGAAATAAAAAGTGAACATAATTTCGTTATTAATGAAATAATAAGAAAAAATTGTAAAATTTGAAAGTGGATTTTATTTCGGAAGAAAGTAAGATAGGCTATTTGATTATACTATTTATGATACATGAACACAATTTAAAAATACTGTATATTTGTATTTGGAATACGTTAGAAGATGTGATTTAGAATCGGCAGGTACTATACCTTCATATAGCTATATATGACAAAAATGGACAATAAATTAGAACATTCTGCTCGCATAATTCGTATACCAATACACTTTCTTCAAAATGAATTACCTTAACCTGAATTATTAAAGAATTACATAACACCTACCATTTTTAGAAAAAGGGACTTATTGGCAGTCACAATTGTATGCCCCTTCTGCGTATGTTCACATATTGGTCTTTTACATTCTTATATAGAAACTGATGTCTAAAATCTAGCAATGTTAACAAACTTTATACTGTACTATATATATATATATATATATATATATATATATATATATATATATATATATATATATATATATATATATATATATATATTAATATGATAAACATTTAATATGAATTAATCTAGATTTGGAAAAGTGATTGGACATAAAATAATTGATCACGTGATGATGGTGTGGAATTTTCTTATTATCTATAATTTCCGCTAATTACTTTTAATTCCTAGTTTTCTGTTTATTTTATCTGAAGCTTTATATATAGCAACTACTCTCAGCAGTATATTTGATCAAGAACGACAAATTATACCCTCAGTAGTTTCAACTTAAAATTGGTAAACCCCTAGTGAAAATCGCCCATTAGAAGTGTAAACATTGTAATCGAACAGCCCTATGAGCACTTCAACACTCACTCCTTTAGCCACATAAAACTTAGAGCAGGCTTTATAAGTCACTCTACATTATATCAATTTGCTTTGACAATATGTTGCAACTTCTGTTATGAAAGGTTTGATTCGTATACCGAGCAGGGAATATCACTGAAAATGGACACGGCTGTTGTTTCTGAAAGTTCGAAATGTGTAGAATGCAGGAAAGAACCAATATTTAAACAACACGTGACATGCACATGGATAATATTGAAGAGAGAAGAAGCCTGGTTTATCCCTCCCAAAACGATCATACAAAGTGACAGAACAAATGTTATGTTTAGTGAAAACATAAAGATTTATTACACTCAAGTACCCACTTATCCAGATCATTACACTATATAAGGATATTCATTATAACACCAACGTGAATTTTGACTCCGTTCTGTTAAAGGGACTACCAGTTGCTGTATGCATCTATCAAAGATTAGCAAGTATCGTTGGTTTCCTTTTGTTTAAGATTGCAATTTGCTTAATAAATTGCTTAGAAAATTGAAAAGGTGGATCATTTAAGCATATGAATAACTGCACATTGAACACTTGGATGAGTTTAAGGTAAATGGAATATTGATGAGGAGCTACAAGAAGCATTTTGTCTTTCTACTCAACTAATTTTCGTGATGGCACCGTTCCCTTCAGTTAATGTGTATTCGAAAATTACCAAATACATATTACAATAAGTTAGAAATTTGATATATTGTTGGTTAAAATAAATATTCACCTATTGTAAAGGAAATACAATCATTACTAGGAAATTTAATTTTCTTTCGCCTATGTTAGACCCAGATTGAATGAACGTTTATATCTCGGTTACTGATATGGTTGACTGTTTGATAATAAATTTAACAACCTGTCTTATTGGATTTGAATCGTGTCTGGATCTATTTTAGGTCAGATGGTTCATCTGTGCAGTGGCATAAGAAGTATTTGAAAGTGTATTTGGGAGGATTTTATCTACGTCAATTGAACCATTATCATGTTTTGATGATAATATCAGACGTAAAGTGAGTATCAATTGCTATTTAAAAATCTTTAAATCATTGTATTAATTGTCTAACTGTTTGTTGAAAAAGCATGCCGTCTTATCACACGATTTCTAAAGAACGTTGACAACTTCTAGCAAACGAAGTAATGAATAAACGAAATGAAAGAAGAGTGAAATTAGATAATCACTCGTTTGGTGTTATCTCTCGTGTAGACTGTTAAGACCTGCTTATTTATCTATTACCACCTCCTACCCCACTCTCATGGTCGCTTGGTCGATCGGTCGGTCAATTCCCTGTATCACGAGATGAATCGACCTATATACAAAGAAAGAAAGACCGACTAACTGAAACGTTATAGACATAAATTCAAGAACATAAAATTGACAAGCTGATTAACCGGTGTGTATGTGTGTGTTGTGTTGTGTGTGTGTGTGTGTGTGAGAGAGAGAGAGAGAGAGAGAGAGAGAGAGAGAGAGAGAGAGAGAGAGAGAGAGAGAGAGAGAGAGAGAGAGAGAGAGAGAGAGAGAGAGAGAGAGAGAGAGAGAGAGAGAGAGAGAGAGAGAGAGAGAGAGAGATATGCCCTTTGGCTTTAAACATTGGTACAGCTTATTGTTGGACCGATTTATACGTAAAACATTAAATGTGTGTACCATTTATCCAAGAAATTTAAAGCTTTGTACTGGTCTGGCAAGGTCGTGTGAAACTGTTACCATTGATATTTTTTAACACATAGGAAACTCTCTAAAAAATTGTACATTTGTCATTCTAACCACTTAACAATTGTTAAGTGACATAAGCCAAATTCAAGGATTCATGATCCTGCTGCTTTTTCACTGCAATCACACAAAAGAAATATACAAAAGCAAACGTATATTCGATAATGTACTATAACACATATAAAAATGAAAAATCGGTATTATTTGAATCAAACAATGTTTACTTCTCGCAAAAACTGATATACACGAAGTCATTCCTGCGTTTGAGAGCACACAATAAACGACCTCATTATTCAATACAAGGCTACAAAAGTCGAGCATTTGACAAACTGACAAATCATGCAAGGCATATAATATTCTTTCCCGATTGCACTATATCATAAACATTATACTGGTGAAGAAAATTGTTCATACATACATACATACATACATACATACATACATACATACATACATACATACATACATACATACATACATACATACATACATACATACATACATACATACATACATACATACATACATACATACATACATACATACATACATACATACATACATACATACATACATACGTACCTACGTACGTACGTACCTACGTACGTACGTATATATATATATATATATATATATATATATATATATATATATATATATATATATATATATATATATATATATATATATATATATATATATGTGTGTGTGTGTGTGTGTGTGTGTTTGTGTGTTTGTGTGTGTATGTGTGTATGTTTGTGTGTAAAGAAAACAAACAGTGCAAAACTGTTGATAAACCAATCAAAGTGCTTTCAGAAGTTGTCAGTTCACTTCTTAAGAGGAAAGTGGTAGAAAATGACGATTGTACAAACGAGACAAAAACGAAACTTAAATCTAATCTTTTATTTACAGAATGTACATGTTGTTTGCATACAGACATTTATGCAATGGTTGATTGTATAAAAAATATTAGCAAATATGTCAGTATCACTGTCATTAACTGAAACTGTAATACAAATGCTATCAAAAATTCCACTGGACAACAGACATTTTGCTTCTTTGACACTCTTGAGTGTATCTTATTTTTGCCTGCTGACAACGAAAATCACCTGCAAATTAATCTATCATGTACCTTTTTCTTGAAATCTTAACTTGTTTGCGATTTCTTGTCATATTGCAACCGATCATATATTAGATAACGCTGAACAATAATTTGGTAACCTAGATACCTTAACATTAAAATGGTTACCGCCCTTCGACACGGTGCTGTAATAAGCAAGGATCAGCCGCTAAGAAAGCATCTAATGCTGCTGATATATGTTGACTCTAAACAAACAGCTGTTAGAATATAGGGCTTGATATATGCAGTGATATTATAGAGAAAGAAAAAGAAGCAACAACAATAACAACAAACAACCATTGAATTCTGTCAAACATGGTTACTATGTCTTCCCACTACTGGTGTTAAAGTGAACGCTAAACAGTACACTTGCAAAATCCACTACACGTCATATAGAATGTGGGTGTTGATGTTGAGTCAAGGAAAATCCATGCTGTAAAAGTCTGGAATTTCTTCAAGGTACCTGTATTACTAAGGTAGATACAATGCACCTTTATCGGCAAAGAACAACTGCCACACGAACAAGTACATAGTGAGAGAAATGTAAGATAATTTCGCACATCAAGGTTTTTATTTGACATTACATCACTTTAACATAAACACAAATAAAGCCCCTAAACGAATTTTACGCAAGATCATTTTATTATTTACACGTTGTCATAACTACTTAAACAATCATACAAATTGTAGTGTTACATCTTTTTTTTCGTTGTAATATTTTTGTCTTGATAAACATTATTTTGAAAGTATTAAGTCTGCAAAAAATTATTTTTGTAAACATGTGATGTTAGAAAAATGTGGTTCTCTTTATCTTCTTCAGGAGATTCTTAGTGATTTTGTTTTAACGATTCTAAGTCGTAAAATATGTAACAGAATGAAGCGAAACATACATGTCCAGTAAACATAACACTATAATTGCCCGGAAATTCAAAAAGACATACAATTGTGAAATCAATTCCAAATACTTATAAAGGTTATTACCACTCCCGTGACCTAGTGGATAAAGCGTCCGACTCGGAGGCGGAAAGTCGAGGGTTCGAATCCCGGCCGACTCATACCAAAGACTTATAAATATAGTACTAACAGCTGCCTTGCTAGGCGCTCAGCATTAGGAGGTTAGTGTTAGGACACACACACACACACACAAACACACACACATACACACACCACTCCTGCAAGATTATTTCATAATTTCAAAGGAATAGAAGGTTAAAATTGAATTCTAGTAGCCTTCAATGTCATCATCTTCCACAATGATATAATCCATAATGACTTTTGAATGAGGGCACAATAATTTTCAAACTAGTATTTTAGTCGAAGCAGTCATCCAACACGTTGTCATTCCAAAGTTTTATTTATATAAATAATTTCTCTCAAAGTATATCTGAACACAGCTATATGTCATTTCACAGACCGATCATAAAGTAGGAAATTATAATTGTTTACCAAAATTCTTCATATACTGATATCACTTGAGCAGCGACTTAATATATTTTCTGGAAACATACCACTAACTCGTAAACAATGTTGTGTCTTGGTCTTAAACCCAAGTAAACGTATTATTTAATCTTAGGACCATAATAAAAGACAGGTAGACATACCGCTCAAACACGGAAAGAATTAAGCATGCAGTGCATATATACATAACACATTTCCTCACAAATAAAAGGTGAAATTTATGCAACAAAGCTTTACTTTAATCTGATATACATATGATGCTATACTAATTAAACCTGCATAGTAAGAGGTCTTACGATTGACACAAAATGTACATAAAATAAAGTCAAGTAGTATATGAATAAAAGTGAGAGTGCATCTGTAAATAGGGCACTCGATTCGTCAAAGGATGTTTGACACGTGTTAGAACAATAAACTTTAATTTCAGCAATTATAGCTACTTTTTACTACTACGCACTGTAAAGACAGAGATGACCTTGAGCTTAACTTTTACAGGTTAACTTGACCATGTCCCATATTATGCATTACAATGTAACACTTTTAATTTAATTAGCTGTCAGATTCGTAGCTATCTGCACATTGCAATTATCTAGACCATATGCTATTATGTTAATTAAACGCTGCAATGTTGACGGAGAACCTTTTATATCAAATGGCATCACTTTATATTAATAATGGCTATCGTAAATCGCAAAAGCCAAGATTGCGTTTCAGCATTCTCTGAGTGGATTAGGACAGAATCCTTTAAAAGGCTAATCTTGGTGACATATTGTGCATTCCAATTTTGCCAATTTAGTCGTTGATTATTGGCATTGGAAATGAATGCGTTTTGATGATACTGTTCACTTTTCTATAGTCACTACACATTCGGCACTTATTATCTGTTTTAGCTCTATAATAAATATTGAATTCAAGTTACTTCTACCTGTTTCTTTAATATCAATCTCCAGTAAATATTGCATCTCTTTCTTGACGTATACCTGCTTGAGAGGAAGCATTAAGTACATATGATGTCTCAAGGGTGTAGAATCTACAGTTTCAACGTTATGGTTATTTTTATTGTTCGAGCTGGAACATTAGGATAAAAGTGTCCATATTCAAATAATAACAATTCAATTTAGGCGTCGTTTTTATGGTTAGTTTCAAAGGTTTCATAAATCCTAGATTCCTTTTATCTCACTCCATAGATCTGATATCTTAAGCACGAGAGACTGAAAGCGTGAAAGTTAAGAAAGAGTTTCAATGAAATTGTGTAGATTGTTTCATTCATGTAGAAAGCGATGATTAATAATATTTTTCTTGTTATTTGCTTTATGTAGATAAGGATTAATCAGTTGAAATTCATCAATAATCTGGAGAGCATAGAGGCAATATCTATTTTGGATTGATGTCATAGTGTGTTATCATGTCAAATCTGGTGTTATGTTGTTGCATTGCTCGCGTAGATGTATCGTTTGTGTAATATACTACGTTAGTTTTACATGTGTGTAATGTCTTTATTATTGCTGTTTTATGTGCGTGCTGAGTCGCATATTGTGATTTACTTAGATTTGCCCATTCTGCAAGGGTTGACTTGATTGCATGAAGTTTGTTATTCACTGCATCATTCGATGAAGCCTGCCACTTCAGATGTAAAGACTTTTGGATACTAGGTTTACAATCAGTGTATGGTATTTTAAATTCAGACGGTTCTATGGACATGGCCATTTTATCAGCGCGATCTGCCTTTTCATTACCTTTAATACCAGTGTGGCTGGCTGACCAACATAATACTATATTGTGAGTGGTACATAGCTCAGTATTTGTGATAAGAATTATGGTTAGTAATGGGTTTTCTAATTTTCTATTTTGTAGTGACTGAAGCACTGAAAGTGAATCGGAGAAGATGATGAGGTTTAAAATAAATTTGCTTTTGATACATTGCAGAGCAAAATCTATTGCTCTGCTATTAGGTTGAAAATAATCGATGCATCATTTGGTAAGTGAACTTTTGGTGTGTGCTGTCCACAAACGAAGGCTGCAGAATCCTTCTCCTTGTACTTGGATCCATCAGTATAAATTCTTGTGAAGCTGTTAAATTCAGGTGAGGCGTTTGTGATAAAAGTTAAGGAAAATGGATTAGTCTCAGATTTTTCCAAAGTGTAGTGTTAAAGTACTTTTGGTTGCTTAAGTAGCCGGGGAGTGTTTCGGAGATGAATGCTTTCTGAACTTTAGAAAGATCAATTTTTATACTGTCTAGGCTCAATGATATTCTAATGTCAAAGGAATATACGACATTTGGTTTATTTTGGTATAATGTTTTGTATTTGGGTTCAAAATCAGCAGGGTTCGGAGGGTTTAACTTAATTTAAGAGCACACTGTAATGAAAGCATTTCTTTCTGATGTGATAAAGGTGGCTTGTTCGCTCCAGAGGGAATGCTTTTACATGGGGAATATCCCAGAGCGAGTGTAATTCCTTGATGATTAATTGAGTCAAGCACCTTCAAGTATAACATTCTAGCCGAACCATAAACAACGCAACTAGAATCCAGTTTTGAACGAAAAAACGTTCTATATAAATTGAAGGTGATTTTTCTATCAGCACCCAAGTTAGTGTGCGTTACTACTTTGTTAAACGTAAATCTAGAGATTTCTAGTATTTAAATTTCAATTCCTAATGTGTAGAATAAATGTCAGTGTTTTATAGAAGACAATACCTAGAAACTCAACAACTGGTATATTTATTCCGTCCAGCGTAAGTTTAGGTACGTCACGGAAATGCATATATACTGTGTTTGAGTTTGAGAATTTGAAACCGTTGGCACAGACCCAATTTTGAAACTTGTTTATATTTTATTGTACTTATCTTTCAGTTGTGTGCATGATCGATAGAATATCAAGAACTCATCAACGTATAGAGAACAATCCACACCAGGATCCTAACATATGATAATGCTATTTATCTCGATGTTGAAAAGCGGTATAAATACAATACTGCCCTGGGGCACACCCATCTCTTGCTCATAGATTTCAGAGTGAGAGAGAGAGAGAGAGAGAGAGAGAGAGAGAGAGAGAGAGAGAGAGAGAGAGAGAGAGAGAGAGAGAGAGAGAGAGAGAGAGAGAGAGAGAGAGAGAGAGAGAGAGAGAGAGAGAGAGAGAGAAGAAACGTAGTAGGTTGCTTTTTAGGTGGTATATAAGTAGAACTGAAGGTAATCACTCGATGTAGAGTTGCACTTACAGAAATAGTTTGCACATTTGTGTTGAAAGGGATGACGCTCTGAGGGGTTCTATTGTTCATAAGAACAGAAACTCGATCTGATGCCCTATCAGCGTTTCAAAAGTAAATTGTTAAAAAGGGTATAGATTTTAAGTGTGATTTTGTCCGTATCTTTCATAGTATTGCAGGTTCATGTTCATTTAAAGCAGAAGAGTATCATTGTAGTGGACTTTAAGTCCTTGACAGTTTCATTGTATGATATTGTTCTTTGTTATGAATGTAAAGTAAGGATGGTGACATTAGATTATACCTTTTGCGAGGGGATCTGTGTGACTGTTTAGGGGAATAACGTGGTAACGTTTTGATGTTAAATTTGGAACCACTATGAACACATGGAACAGTTTCTTCTGCATCCATAACCTCAATGTCACCACACCAATCGTACAGCTTTACGGGTACATCAGACCACTTTTGCTATGTATTTGCTTGATATCTTCTTTTACCGTTTGGTGGCTTTTGTGGGGGCGTGTTAATAAATGTATGAGTAGATACTGTGTTCTTTTGAACTGTATAATGTGGTATTTGGAATTGATGGTGAATAAGTTGGGTTTGTTTGTGTTTGCACGTCCTTGTTAGTTTTGCGATTATTTGTCGCTACTGTTCTGAAGGCTGGGTCAGGAAGGGATGTTCTAGCTTGTACAAACTTCTGGCCTCTGGATAGGGGATATTGGAAGTATACTTTATCCTCTATATGTTCTCTTGGTTTTAGGTATCACATCATTTGGAATTGGCATGGAGATCCTTTCCACAGCTGACACAATGCTAGCTTTACACTTGGATTCGTGATGAGAATAGTCTCCGCATCCTTGATTTTCTAGCATCGGTCTTCATGATGGCGGTATTTCTGACACTTAAAATTTCGAAGAGGCTTAAGCATGTATATCGCAACTTGCAAAAATCCAACTTTGACCACTTTAAGTATTGTTGGTTTGTTGAAGGTGAGTATAATGGTGTTGGTGTCCTACAAAGTATAGTAAAGAAATAAGCAAATACTACAGACAGCAGTGACACCTTCATTTGTCATCCTTTCGATGATTTTTGTGTCGCTGTCTCCAGTCAAATCTCGCCTTTGGACCTATTGAATGTTGCGTGAGCGAATGAGGAATATTAAAAAGTCTTCATTTTCTTAATATTTTCTGTTTGGCCTAGTCGGTCGCACTTTAGCACTCAGCAGCCCGATTTTTAGGTTTATACACCTTTTGGTGTACCTATGGATTCCATTATTGTGTTTTCTATCGTAAACGGAGAAAGTTCCGCAAGCGGTTTGAAGTATTTTTTATTGTACCACCATGAAGCATATGAATGGCTATGCACCATATGGTTCATCGTCCGAGTCAGATAAAGGTTGCGTTTTTTATAGTTTTTTTTTTTTTAAAAATATTCTCCGTGATGGTTTGGTTACAATTCAGCACCGGTGTTCCACTCCTACTACGTAGTCCAACAAGGGGACACTTTTCAAGTGACAGGGTAACAAAGATATTATACTCAGAAGTCAAAATCGACCCTCGATGCATCCTGTACCATATCAGTAGGTAAAATTACCGTCTGATTGACCCGTTTAGCCAACTCCTTCTAGGATGTTTGGTGAGATTAAGGAAAGGGAAGCTAAAAGGGTAGACTTTTTGGGCAATGATGGTATCAAGGAAGATGCAAAGAAAAAAAAGAGAACGTACGCGAGTTAAGAAAGACCTCCTAGGGCTTGGCATTACCAGCCGATTTGTCGAGACCGTGTCAGTCCTGTCCATCCATCTAGAAGAAGTAAGGGTGAAAGCAGTGTACTGCATCGGAAAGCCTGTGCTCAACTACCAGGATCTTTTCTTTCCCCGACACGGGACCACGGCAAACAGGTTGGTTCCACTTAGTCGCCTCTTACGACACGTAGTGAAGACACATCAGTCAAATTCTCCAACCCCGGTCCGCAGTGGGAAATCATGGTTATATACAAGCGAGTTCTTGACCTCAGAAAGAGTTCTTTTTTCTTCAGGTAAGCATGTTTAATACTCTGAGCCTTGATGTGCACAGAGTTCACATAATGTATGTCTACAATAACTGTATTTGTTGATAAGTAAGTATTGATATATCTACATAAAATAACTAGTAACATAAAAAGTCAGAAGTAATCAAGATCATATGCCATCTCTTTCTCCACTCTTAGCTCGATGACATTTGAGATTTAAAAGTGTGTAACGTGTCCTGTTTTTATATGATTCCCGTGCCATGATTGTTTTTTCTTTGAGTGAATTCGTGATATTGGACGGCTTTGGCGTCATTGCGCTTCTTTTATCGGGTCATGGGGTTGAATTATTTTCAATCTACTAAACTTATGTTGTACACTGTTTCACAAAATCATGTTACAAAATAATTATATGCCTCTTGTTTTGGTAAATGAAAACTGTTATGTATCATAAAACCTATCCTATTAACCCACTTCCGCTTCACTTCTATCTGCAAGAGGTTTGCTATCTCATAAAACTTCACATTCAAAGATCAGTAGTTTTAAAATATGATATGCACTAACTTGTTGATTTGCGTTAACTTGTCGTTAGTTCGGGGTAAAGTCTCTTCGATATAATTTTATACGTAAATTTGTATGACAATATCTCCAATATAATCTTAATAAAAAGTGTCATACGGAGAGGGTCTACAAGAGTAACAACCATACGGTTCACATGTCGAATCTCCTCCGATGAGACATTTGTAGCTCCACCTAAACGTTTTGCTGATCCTATTTTATTTTACGATTTAATCCCTAATATTCATATATCAATAAAAATATTTAAAAACTGTTTAGAAGTCTGGTCACTTGATGTCGTTAAAGTGCGTTTTTCTTCCTTAATTTTCCGAATCATTAACTTCCATTTTTACGTACATGTGATTAAAATTGTTTCTGTGTAACGTTTCAAATTATTTGTATTTCATTTTTGTTTCACTGTATTTAATTGCAATGAATATTTTTCTCGGAATCTGGAGATTTTAAAGTAATTTAGATATATTTTTATAACAAAGGATGTTTATGCAAGACGAAGATATATTACTTGAGAATTATCATTTTGTCCGTCTTATCCTGGTAACAGTGTCAACAGGAAATTAAAATATTTGGTCAGTATCACGGGCATATTTTCTTTGCGTGATCACTGTTTGTAAGCAACCTTTTTATTTTTGGTTTTAAGTGGATGCATACTAGCGGACGTGACAAAAATAGTGTAGTAAAATACGATATGACCCATGTCATACGAGGCATTATGGTTCTAAATACGCAATCCTAATATTTTCTCGGACAGGTCATTCAACACCTTGCAGGTACAAGGTGTATTCTTTTTAATTTGTTGCCAAGATTGTTTATTCTTCGTCTTATTTGGGGATTAATAATTTATTCCCCTGGAAACTTAACAAGTTGACTTTTCTAAAAAACGATTCTGAATGATATTCATGAATGTTTATTCTGGAATTATTCAGAAACAGAGACTGTGATTCAAGTGAGGAATTATTGTTATTCATGCATTGGACTACATTTGACGTCATCACCTTCCATATTTGTACGTCGTCGGGTCTCGAATCTGGATTCCTATAGGAATATTTAGTGATATGACATGTGTTTTCATTTTTAGGATCATACATTGGATTAGTTTCACAAACTGTAAGTCTTATTTAGCAATGTTTACATTATTGTCTAGGGAAATAAATTGTTGTGTTAAAATATACAAAGCTTGTTGGCTTTCACTCTTTACTCTTTTTTACTAAGTGTGAGCCCTTGTCCTTTAACAAAGAACATTGGAATAGCTCGTCCTTGGATATATGTATTTTGTTTAAATATTTAAGAAATTTGTTTTTTGAAATTTATATTCCCTTAGTTTCTAAATCCCAATTAATATTTTACATTTTTATTTGAAATCTTAAGTCACAACAACAAGCTTTCATCATCAAAAGTAACAATTTTTAAAGAGTTTACTCTGTGAAAGTTTTGAAAATGGAAGTCCAGCTAACAAAAAAGTTGGAATTAAAGATAAGACAGGCACAGTTTCAGATAGAAAAGCTGAAAATGGAAAAAGAAAGGGAAATAATACAAATGTAATTAGATAAGGAAGAGAGAGAGAGAGATAAAGAAAGGCAGTTACAGAAAAAGACTAATGGAATTTCAAATAAAATGAAAGAATTAGAGCTGAGAAATGAAAACACTTCCCTACTTTGATGTTATAAGAAATATCAAGCTAGTACTCCCACCCATTTTTGGCAGAAAAGAAGCAGATAGATATTTTCCTCGTTTTAAAAACATTGCAGAAAATTTCAAGTGGCCAAGTGAGTATTGGACTCAGCTACTACAGAGTATACTTGCTGGTAGAGTTAGTGATATTTATTTTTCACTGTAACTAGAACAGAGTACTGACTATTATTTAGTTAAGGAATGTATTTGGAAGGGTTATGCGTTGGTACCTGAGGATTATCGACAACAAATCAGGTTTTCTAGAAAACCAACTTACCAGACCTATGTCGAATTTGCATGGGAAAATGCACAACAAATTGATAATCGAAATTTTGGAAAATGCTGCTCTTGTTTCTGATAACTATTCCTTAACTCATAAAATTCATGTTGTAAGCAACATGTTACCTCAGCAGTCTACTGGTACAAAATATTTCAGCCTAACATGCCTTTCAGTAAAAATAAATCTGGCACAAATTCTAACAATCAAGCTTCCGAGAGACTTAATTCAAAATCCTTGTCGCTGCCTACATGCACATATTGCAAGACAAAAGGACACGTAATTTATGATTGCTTCTAATTTACATATAGACATCAGAATCAAGATAGACCTATCATAAATGCTCTTATTTCTAAAAGGTCACGGTCACAGTCATGTATTTAAAGGAATACATTTGTTGGGTCTAATAAACCCGTCTGATTTTATTTTGGATAATTATTAACCATTCATGTTGAAAGGTTCTACATCACTCTTGGGTGATTCGGCCAATCTTATCCCTATTAAAATTGTAATGGATACAGGAGCTAGCTTCTCAGTCTTGTAGTGTCAGATGTTTTGTCTTTTTCTGAGAAGTCCTGTTCTAATGAGAGTGTTCTCATTCAGGGAGTAGAGTGCGGCTTTGTTAATGTTCCTCTCTATTCTGTAAATTTGTCATTTGCTTGAATTTGGCGCTCTGCAATTCAAGTCGAAAGTGAAGATATGGTTTCACAAAAGTTTAGTTGAGAGAATATTTGAGTCTTGTAATAGAGTTCATTCTCTCTTGCTCATTCTTCAAAATTTCTTCTAGTTAGATTTAACGGTCCTTATAAAGTAAAGAAAAACATGAAAGAGTTAAATTAGATTTATAGTACTCTGATATCAATAAATTAATGGAGTACTTAAATATTAAATGGGAAGCCAAGTCAATAATTACCATTAATTTAGTGGCACCCGTCTCAAAAACTGATGATTTATGTGAAGAAATTAATTGATCACGGTTGAACTTGGAGCAACAAATCTTCGGAATTCGGAAATTATGAAGGATCTAGACCAGACACTTTTACATTTGCAACAACATGAAAGGATCGAACTTAAACAACTTAAACAGTTGTTATTCAAATATGAGCACTTGATTCTGGATATTCCTACAAGGACAAACAAAATTTTTTATGTAAATCAACACGCATACAGGAAAAACACTCTCAAGCAGAATTACTTGAAAAAGGAAATGCAGTATTTTCTGGAAAACGATTTCGTAAGTCCCAGTAAAAGTGATTTGAGTTCACCATGCATACTTCTTTCGAGACTGGATTAAACTTTCTGTATGTGCACTGATTATTGGAAGGCGAACAGCATGACAAAAACTGATTTATTTCCGTTACCAAAAATCGATGACTGCATTGATCAAAAATGAAATGCCAAGTACCTCACCAAATTTGACCTTCTAAAAGGATTTTGGCAAATACCACTTACGGAAAAAGCGAAAGAAATTTCGGCGTTTGTGGCTCCGGATGGACTCTGCCAGTACAAAGTAATGCCGTTTGATATGCAGGGAAGTACGTTTCAAAGCTTGATGAATATGTTTTTTTTTCTTTCGATCTAGATACTTGTGATGCTAATATTGATGACGTCATTATCTACAACGTCACCTGGAATGGAATTCTAGCCAAGATTCAGAAATTCTTTGAAACACTCACTGAGGCTAATTTGACAATCAGTTTATCTAAAAGTGAGTTCTGCCGTGCTTGTGTGACTTTCTTAGGACATATTGTGGGACATGGTCAAGTAAAACCTATTGATGCAAAGGTGAAGGCTATCTCTAATTTTCCTGTGCCTGTCAGTAAAATGCAATTAATGCGGTTTTTAGATCTTCAGCCGGATACTTTCGAAAGTTTTGTTCGAATGTTTCCAACATTGCTGAACCTCTGACAAATTTTGCTAAGTAAGAGAAATAAGTTTCTCTGGATTGAAAAATGTCAGGAAGTTTTTGATAGGCTAAAAGCAATACTCAAAAGGTGCGCCGGTTGTAACAGCTCCAAGTTTCAATCAGTCTTTTAAATTGTCTGTGGATGCAAGAGATGTTGGGGTTGGTGCAGTATTAATTCAAGAAGACAGTGATGATATCGATCACTCAGTGTGCTATTTCTCCAACAAATTAAAAAAGCACCAAAGAAATTACTCAACAATTTTGGCATTAAAACATTATGAAGTTTACATTAGCTCGGCTCCGTCTCCGGTTGTTGTGTATAGTGATCACAAGCCCCTTACTTTCATCGACAAGAACAAAACTAAAAATCAGAGGTTATTAAGGTGGAGTTTATTATTGCAAGAATATAATCTGAACATCAGTCACATCAAAGAAAAAGAGAATTTGATTACAGATGCACTTTCCCGCGTATAGAAATATTGTTTAATATACACTTTATATAACTCATGATAATTTTCTTATGTAACATTCTTCACCGCATGTGTAATTTACAGATGATTAAAAGAAAGCTTTATTATATAAATCTTTCCTGGGGAAAGTTTATAGGGAAAGTGTTACGTATATGAAATTACAATTGTTCCTGTGTAAGGTTTAAAATTGTTTTCATTTAATTTTTGTTTCGTTGTATTCAATTGCAATGAATACTGTTTTCGGAATCTGGACTTTTTAAAGTAATGTGATATATTTTAATAAAAAGTTCGTTTATTCAAGACGAAGACGTAGTAGGTAAGAATTATCATTTGGTCCTTCTTATCTTGGTAACAGTGTCAACAGGAAGTTAAAATGATTGGCCAGTATCACGGACATACCTTCTTTGCGTGATCACTGTTTGCAAACAACCTTTGTTATTATTGGTTTTTAAGTGGGTTCATACTGGCGGACGTGACAAAAATAGTGTAGTAAGAAGCCACATGGCCAATCTCGCGACACTTCAAAAGAGGAATTGGGGTTCTAAATACGCAATCCTAATATTTTTTTCGGACAGTAATTCAACACCTTGAAGGTACAAGATGTATTATTTTTATTTTGTTGTCAAGATTTTTTTATTATTCGTCTGATTTTGGGATTTAATAATTTATTCCACTGGAAACTCAACAAGTTGACTTTTCTATAAAAGCTAAAAACATCTGAAAGATATTCATGGAAGTTTATTCTTGAATTATTCGGAAACAGAGACTGTGATTCAAGTGAGGAATTATTGTTATTCATACACTGGACTACATCTGAAGTCATCGCCTTCCATATTTGTACGTCGTCGGGACTCGAACCTGGATTAATATAGGACTATTTAGTGATAGGACTTGTTCTTTTATTCTTAGGATCAAACATTTGATTAGTTTCACAAACTGTAAGTCATATTTACCAATTTTTGCATTATTGGTTTTGGAAATAAATTGTTGTGTTAAAATATACAAAGCTTGTTGGCTTTTACTCTTTTCTTTGTTACTGAGTACGAGTCCTTGTCACGTAACACTATATAGATTCTGACTCTGAACTTACATGAACTGGATTTTGCTAAAATTGTCCTGTCCTGTACAACCGAAACGCGAAATAAGACCTGGGTTTTGTAATACAAAATATCTTTGTTGACACAGACACCTATACTAATCAGTAAGAGCCGTTATAATATCAAGCATATCAACAGCAAGGGCACAAACATTTATGTTATATTGGATACACACATAAACAGAAGGAATCAGGTATAAAGAATGCCTTAAGCCATCCATAGTTAATACTACTGCATTTTAATCTCCGTCTTTCTAGTAAACGATAAACTTTGTCATCGTCACTTGCTATGTATACGGAGTGCTAAAACAGTGTGCATTGTTGTATTATTGTAACGATTGGATAGTAGGGCAGTTTCTATTTGGTAGAAGTAACTTGTCTCACATTTTTACCGAAGATGTAAGAAAAGTTTTAAAGAATACATATGACATCGTAATTGAATGTGTTTGTTAGAGTTTGTTTGATTCTACGATATGTCTAGTACGTCAGGTGGAAGTGCAAACGTAATGTATAGGGACAGTGTTTGCCAAGAGTTTTATAAAACATACATATTTGTTGGGCATTTCTTCTAACAAAAAGAGTAGGCCAACCTATTTTAAACTCAAGCCCTCTCAACGGATACATTTATGCAAGCAGGAAATTGATGTATCTGCTTTAAGATGTATGTTTGCAGATTTATTAATATCAGCAGCACAACATGGTTGCTATACTTCAAATCTATATCCAAAAAGTGAGTGGCTGTAAGAAAGGACTCTTTTGTTGCAATTATCTTTCAAAAGAATTAATTTTAATGTGTTAGCGTATATAAAAAGAAATATTTATAACATTGTTGGCAGGGGCAGGGTGACCTTGACATGTTCATATTTCGTGTTATTGATTTTACAAAAGGGCATTACAAATAATTACTTCTACGCCGTCAAGTCCAGGAATTTCAAACTTTGATTAAAGATAGTTGTTTGAATGTAAATTCTGCCAACATTGATAGTTGTATCACTGTAGATTCTACCAAGATTTTCGGATTTGGATCAAACTCCTACGGACTTAATATATCCATACATACTCGACAGCGTAACCGATATCTTCTCCCCGCAAAAAGTTTAACACTCCACCCCCAAAACAAACAAAACAATGCTCCTAAAGAACTCATGCACTCCCAATACGAACCCTTTATGCACTTCCCTGCTTTCAGTAAATTTGGCCCATTTGCACATTTTTTGAAACATTTAAAATTTGCATTCAATACCAAAGATATATTTGCGGCATGGGGTTGGCATGTATGAACATGGGGTTGGGGCACTATATCCAGCGATTTCACATTCTAACTTGATTTTAGCCTGCATCCGTAACACTTAAAATCTGACTCCTGCATGTTCCCCCCCCTAATTCTGCGGGTGCCTCTGATTTGCAAGGAATATGAAGGTCAATTTTACTGTATAACGAGTATTTTTCTCTGTATTCTTAACACAGGTGTTTACTGAACCCAGCGACATGGGGACCTAGTGTCTGAATGTTATCTTGAATTTATGAGCCGGATGATCAACGTACACGGCAGACAAACAACAGCATAACAACATACGGTTGACTAAAGACTGGCGTATAGATATAAAATTCAATTATTTATTGTTATGATTTCTGTTAGTAGGTAATGTACAAAGTTCTTGATGATAACAAAGTGATCGAATTGTTTCTTTTTCATGTTTCATAATGAAAATATTTATTAAAAATTTATAAATATGATGCAAATGCCAAGAAAGCTTCCTGATTACCTTTCATCCAATATAAAATCTTTCAAAGCATATATACTATCAACCGCTTTAGTGGTTAATGCGTCCAACTCGGATGCGGGAGGTCGTAGGTTCAATCCCCGGTCAAGTCATACCAAAGACTTACAAAAATGGTACTAACAGCTGCCTCACATGATGCTCAACATTAAGAGGTTAGTGTTAGGACTGGTCTGCCTAGTGTCAGGATGATGTGACTGGGTGGGACATCATGCTATATGTCTGCGGCATGATGCCCCAGTGCTAGACACCACTATAAACTGCTACACTGCAGATATCGTAGCTACGTTAAAAATCATATCACACCATATTGATAATCTGTTGCAGTCCTATTTTGATTACATAATATGAAACTTTCATCTCTGGGTATGTCTGATTCTAAATTTAAAAACTTTACCTTGTAATTGTACAAATGGCATAAGTACTTCCCACCCATTACCCAGTTTCAGTTATAACTTGTATGGTATAAAGAAAAGTATGTCTAAAATAACAAAACCCTTTCATAGCAAAGAAGTAGTACAGCAAATAATTTTGCCCTAGTTATGGCATTCTCGCCTTCGTTGTCGTCCTACCATCCTTTGACAATAACATGGGAGACAAATTCTGAGGAACCAAACTCTTCCCTCTCCTCTCCCTCCAGCTATTCCCATCTGCCTATTTACAGGCCTCTCGATATGTCCCGGTAGACAAGGCGTGGGTAGTTGAAAGAGGGAGACAAATACGTTCCGATATCCACTCAATATAAGGTAAGGGTGCGCTTCTGACATTATGGAATTGCTTGAAATGAAACCATCAAAAACACCAACGTCATCGGATACAACCTATCTAACAGGATGGCCTGAGTTAGTGGTAGACACGTCTATGTTTATCAACGTCATTTTCTTCTGACTCCTTTGCTATAAAGGAAATATATAGGATTCTCTTGACCTTCATAATTTATAACGATTAAGTACTAATAACTAGATAATGGGAAAGTAATAAAATTTCAGTTTCTTTTCTGAGCTGGGTAGGCTAAAACCGTATTTCAAGGTCTAAGAAAGAAAGTACTGAATTCAAGAAAAAGGCCATGACTGTATCCTGATTCCCGTAAGTTACACTTTTATATAAACTGACACATTTGACGTGATTTTCTTTAATTGATCTATCGGATTACTTGCCGTCATCACGCATAGTTGGCGTCATGGATTTGAGATATCATTTTGACTCAACTGAAACAAATTAAATTTAAAAATGTTTCAGAAAATTATGTAATAAAACAATTAAAGACCATTGTATCGGTGAATAGAATATGTTTGCACCGGTAGATCTTAAGTATTAAAGTCCACTTTATGATGTTTATTGATTCAGAAACTTATAATATTTTGTACATAAACTTACTGATTTATATTGACTTCAATAAAATTGTATGCTCAAATTTTCTCTGACAGAATTTCATATACAGTCCTAACATATTTAATATACATTTTTAGGTGAAAGACTGCAAGGGGAGCGAACGCACTATTTACCTGTCAGATCTCCGACCAACAACAAATTTGTGGCTGAACAAAAAAATAAATTACTGACTCGATTTAGTAAAACCTGAAATGATCCGAGTTCGTTAATCGAATTTTAAAAAGTTTAGACACCACAGTGTCAAACAAAATTTAAAAGATGAAACAAAGTCAAAATGTTCAGAATTCTTTAAAGAATGAGGCAACTGACCATTAGCTAAGTAGGGACCAGTCTTGAAGTGTGAGTGTGTGTATGTGTGTGTGTTTGTGCGCACGTGTCTGTGTATATGTGTATGTGTATGGGGGATGGGCGTTGGCAATTGCACTTAAAACTTGGAGATTGGACCATTGGCTGTAATATTAACGTGGAGGTTTTCTCTCCTTTAACTTTATGAGACTTTTACTCGCGCTTTCAATTTTTACATAGATTCGAGATTCATAAGCACTTTAATTAGTACCATATCGAACACAAATGTTCCTTATTAAAATCTGATTTTGAACTTAGTATTACATGTACAAAATATGTTGTAAAGCTGAAAAATCAGAACTGATTTGCCATATTGCCTGAGAATACTTGTGGACTCTTCGATCGAGTAGTCAAAGCCGCAAGTCGATGAAATAAATTACCGATGGTATTTGGTGATAAATGCGTCTTCAATTGCAAAGGGTAATGTTATTTGAACAGTTTAGTATTCCTCAGAAGACAAAACTTTATCTCTTACAAGAAACAAAATACCAATAAATCTGTAAAAAGAAAAACACATTGTGTATATCCGAGTCACTCAAATTCGAATCAATTAGTCTTCACAGTGTCATGATAACCTAGGTAAGAAGAATGAGAAAGATGACAGTAATAAATAGGAATCATAGTGTTACGTATATCGACAAGAACACAACCTGGCTCATAATGCGTGACTTTTCGAATCAAAGAAAATCACATAAAGCAAACTAAAAGGAAATAAAATTAAAAACGTTTTAAAAACAGTGTATTGCCTGATAAATTTTATGGAAGGTAAAATATTTTTGTGACAAGTCTTCACCGGGAAAATGACAATGGCAGCTATCGAAAGCCAAGAAGAAAATGTTATGCAGTCATTTAATATAATCCTTTTTGACGGCTAAATCTAATTTGAACACCTTTCGGGGCATTGAATGGATAGCGTTTCACGTCAATCACTATAACATGTTGTGAAGAAAGTCTTGGATACAGAGTAATCGGGTAAATAGGAGGGTATTTACACGATATGCATATGGAATGAATAGTGAAATAGTGCTATCAACAACATGCATCAAATGAACTCATACGTAGAAGATTTTGATTTCAACCACTCTGACAATTACATGCATGGGATCTGCTACATTATTATGAAAAGTTTAGAAATGTTCGTCTAGTCGATTGCTAGAAAAGGGGGGCTAAATGCATGCAAGTCATATCTAAGCCCACAAGCTGATAAATTATGAAAGTCCAAGATTGGACCCCAAAATCGCCTCAAATCATTTTAACATGGATTCTTTTCTGGGGCGAAAATATCACAAAAGATAAAATCTCATGGAGGTTCTCATGCTTTCTTATGCTCAGTAAGTGAACCGTATTTCGTACAAAATTAACCAAACAGAGATTTTATCTCCAAGTAAGCTGGAAATACTAAACAAAAAGCAACATAACTGAATATAAATATATGTCGCAGTGTAAAGTACAATTACCTTGTTACTTTTGGCAGGCCCGGTATGTCTTTGGCCACACTTTCCTGTCCCGGGAAAAGAAAATGTTGTCTGTAGAAATGTTGACAGCGGAAATAAAACAGAGTAAACGCATGTCTTCAATAAAATTATGAAATAGTCTGTTATAAGCTATCGCCCCCTTTTAGGTAACAAATAGCAAATACAAAGAGTGAATACAGTCACCACGATAGTCTGTAATGCTGCACCCCAGATATGGGTAGTGTCAGTTTAGGTTGCCACCAACTTTGGGAGAAGACAAGTTCAATGCAACATTAGGAGTTTAGTCAATTTATTATTTATTATTATTAATTTAGTCAATGAATATAACGTCTAATTTATTGTTAAAGAAGTCAAGATGATACACAGATAATATCCTGAGTTAATGGCATAGTGATGGCGTCGTGATGAATTTCAATCAGTGTGGTATTCCCTTGCATCTTTACTCGATAATATTGGGGAACGAATTTCTACAATGGAATGTCATTCATGGTAGATTAAATTTTACAGTTACCATTTGGAACAAATATCGCTGTGGGGACTGGATTTTTCACACAGTCGAGAACCGAAATGAAATATCACTGAAGAGGTTTACAAACAGCTCTCAGTTATGCCCTATCATAAAACCGAGTTAAATTACATTTCAGTTTGAACCGCCTAGGTGAGAGTCTGCTACAGCAATATTTTAGAGGGAACTCATCTGAAGCACGAAAATTCTTTGCGGTATGTAATAGATATCAGGTACTGAAATGGATTTTTAAAGTAAAATTAGCAATTTTTCAGTCATATCACTACGATATCTACAGTGTGTCATTTTATAGTGATCTCTAGCACTGGGACATAATGCCGCAGACGTCCAGTATCATGTCCACCCAGTCGCATTATCGTGGCACCAGGCCGGCTAGTTCAACACTAACCTCTTTATGTTGAGCGCCTATCGAGGCATCTGTTAGTACCATTTTCATAAGTCTTTAACATGACTCAGTCGAGATTCGAACCCCTAACCTCTCGCATCCAAGGCGGATGCTCTAACCCATAAACCACCGGAGCGTCCAAAATTCGTGAGAAAGTCGTTTTCCTACGACATCCATGTTCTGCATTGAGCAAAGAAAATGTAACTCATTTGTTTATTAAGATGTTTGGCTAGTCAGCAATCTAGTTATTTCACGATGTCGTTTTCAATAATTGACAGAAAAAACACTTTTATTAAAGAAAATTGAGGAAACCAGAAAGGAAAAGGAATCTTACTGGATAACCCGCCTTAGAACATTGAAAGCAAGCGGGCTCAACAAAGGAGATTAGTAAAAGAAAGCTCTGCGCTAGTAGAATTATATATATATATATATATATATATATATATATATATATATATATATATATATATATATATATATATATATATATATATATATATATATATATATATATATGTATGTATGTATGTATGTATGTATGTATGTATGTATGTATGTATGTATGTATGTATGTATGTATGTATGTATGTATGTATGTATGTATGTATGTATGTATGTATGTATCTATGTATGTATCTATGTATGTATTTGTCTATCTATCTATCTATCTATCTATCTATCTATCTATCTATCTATCTATCTATCTATCTATCTATCTATCTATCTATCTATCTATCTATCTATCTATCTATCAGCTTAGGATAATGAGTTAGCATATGACATAATAAAATCTACAAAAAACATTAAATTAGGAATAAGACGAGAGTGTGGATTATACTATATGTCTCTGATAAAATGTATCTAGTGATCTATGAAAACTTGTCTGCAAGGCATCAGGAAGTATCAGAACTTAAACAACAGTCGCATCATCCAGATTAGCTTATTGTATTGGCCATTTAAATCAGAAGCACGGCAGTGGATACAATATATATCATTATAAAAATTAGATAGAAAGCAACTATTCTGAGTTACAGCGTAGGTGACAACTCTGAATTTAATACAGAAAAAAATAATAATCGGAGGCTATAATTATCTATTATCTCACTTTGCACGATGGCTGAATTAATGTCATTTTGATTACATTTTACATGTCTTCCATCTGTCCTTAAACATGTTGATATTACCACGTTGGATAAATTTAACAGTGTTCAGGACTAGTCACATGCTTAATAAAGAATTCATATACATTTAGCACAAGTTTTATATCCGATAGCTTTTGCAGAAATCCGACTGACCACTATACCACGTTGGATAAATTTAATAGTGTTCAGGACTAGTCACATGCTTAATAAAGAATTCATATACATTTAGCACAAGTTTTATATCCGATAGCTTTTGCAGAAATCCGACAGACCACTATACCACGTTGGATAAATTTAACAGTGTTCAGGACTAGTCACATGCTTAATAAAGAATTCATATACATTTAGCACAAGTTTTATATCCGATAGCTTTTGCAGAAATCCGACTGACCACTATACCACGTTGGATAAATTTAACAGTGTTCAGGACTAGTCAATTGCTTAATAAAGAATTCATATAAATTTAGCACAAGTTTTATATCCGATCGCTTTTGCAGAAATCCGACTGACCACTATACCACGTTGGATAAATTTAACAGTGTTCAGGACTAGTCACATGCTTAATAAAGAATTCATATACATTTAGCACAAGTTTTATATCCGATAGCTTTTGCAGAAATCCGACAGACCACTAAACCACGTTGGATAAATTTAACGGTGTTCAGGACTAGTCACATGCTTAATAAAGAATTCATATAAATTTAGCACAAGTTTTATATCCGATAGCTTTTGCAGAAATCCGACTGACCACTATACCACGTTGGATAAATTTAACAGTGTTCAGGACTAGTCACATGCTTAATAAAGAATTCATATAAATTTAGCACAAGTTTTATATCCGATAGCTTTTGCAGAAATCCGACAGACCACTAAACCACGTTGGATAAATTTAACGGTGTTCAGGACTAGTCACATGCTTAATAAAGAATTCATATACATTTAGCACAAGTTTTATATCCGATAGCTTTTGCAGAAATCCGACAGACCACTATACCACGTTGGATAAATTTAACAGTGTTCAGGACTAGTCACATGCTTAATAAAGAATTCATATACATTTAGCACAAGTTTTATATCCGATAGCATTTGCAGAAATCCGACTGACCACTATACCACGTTGGATAAATTTAACAGTGTTCAGGACTAGTCACATGCTTAATAAAGAATTCATATAAATTTAGCACAAGTTTTATATCCGATAGCTTTTGCAGAAATCCGACTGACCACTATACCACGTTGGATAAATTTAACAGTGTTCAGGACTAGTCACATGCTTAATAAAGAATTCATATACATTTAGCACAAGTTTTATATCCGATAGCTTTTGCAGAAATCCGACAGACCACTATACCACGTTGGATAAATTTAACAGTGTTCAGGACTAGTCACATGCTTAATAAAGAATTCATATAAATTTAGCACAAGTTCTATATCCGATAGCTTTTGCAGAAATCCGACAGACCACTATACCACGTTGGATAAATTTAACAGTGTTCAGGACTAGTCACATGCTTAATAAAGAATTCATATACATTTAGCACAAGTTTTATATCCGATAGCTTTTGCAGAAATCCGACAGACCACTATACCACAATGGATAAATTTAACAGTGTTCAGGACTAGTCACATGCTTAATAAAGAATTCATATACATTTAGCACAAGTTTTATATCCGATAGCTTTTGCAGAAATCCGACTGACCACTATACCACGTTGGATAAATTTAACAGTGTTCAGGACTAGTCACATGCTTAATAAAGAATTCATATACATTTAGCACAATTTTTATATCCGATAGCTTTTGCAGAAATCCGACAGACCACTATACCACGTTGGATAAATTTAACAGTGTTCAGGACTAGTCACATGCTTAATAAAGAATTCATATACATTTAGCACAATTTTTATATCCGATAGCTTTTGCAGAAATCCGACTGACCACTATACCACGTTGGATAAATTTAACAGTGTTCAGGACTAGTCACATGCTTAATAAAGAATTCATATACATTTAGCACAAGTTTTATATCCGATAGCTTTTGCAGAAATCCGACAGACCACTATACCACGTTGGATAAATTTAACAGTGTTCAGGACTAGTCACATGCTTAATAAAGAATTCATATACATTTAGCACAAGTTTTATATCCGATAGCTTTTGCAGAAATCCGACAGACCACTATCTTGATGATTTAATGGACTTCATTATTTTATAATCTTTAATTGCAGTTTCATCTTGTCACAGTAATAGTTTCAAAGAATAAGACATTTCAATGCAACTATAAACTTTTATTGAGTCTATGGTGTCACGAGTTGAGCAGTTTGTAAAGTTACGGTTGTTACCATCATTTTTCTGAGTACTTAATATCAGCTGTAAGTTTTTCGCATTTCGCCACTCTGTGATGTTATACTTGTTTTACCTTTAATTGGTAATGTAATCTATATGTGTCGGTTAACACAATGCATACATGGTATAATAATTCATTCTTTCAAATTTTATAAAAATTCTCTGTAAACGATTCTTACACCTAGGCCTTTCAACTTTGATCAAATGAGCCCCGTTCATCTCTCTCTCTCTCTCTCTCTCTCTCTCTCTCTCTCTCTCTCTCTCTCTCTCTCACACACACACACACACACACACACACACACACACACACATCAGTTAATTAAGAAATCTATTAACCTTGCTTTTAAATTAATATATTTATCTCAGCCAAAATAAACGAACTGTTTTACATTGTATCTTTTTGTTTAGCTTTCGAAGTCTATGTGTTCTTGGTATCTCAAGTTGCATCCCTTCACGATCCTGATTCTTGGTAAAACTTGTTGAAAAGGGTTTTTTTTGTACATATTTGGATTTGTTACTTCTGGTTTGGTTTGAGCAGTTGTAAGATATTAATACAGAGAGCCGATATTTACAATAATCTATCCAGCTGAATCACATACAGAAACACGTAGCAAATTGCGATAAATATGCATTGCATTTTCGGCTGTTGCCGAAGACATGTATGCGTCGGGTAGAGATTCTTTGCTATGTTCAGTGTTTGCTTTTTTCAATTTAAATATATGTGAAACGTGTACTGAATTTTTGCTTGTGAAAAGATTGTATACTCGAATGTGCGTGAGTGTTGTTATACTTTTATGATATACATGCCTACGTATGTAAATCATTAACATCATCCTATGTCTTCAAAGTAAGAAATTTGAAACTTGGGAAAGTTAGACTTCATTTTGTGCCAATTGTACCAACCTTTACACATTTAAACTAATGGAGATTGACCTAGGTTGGGACTGACATCAAAGAGCATATCTTGAAAACTATTGTCATCTCCACCCTATAATCAGCTGTGGAGCACGAGCATGAAGTTATGTCCACTAGCAATATCTGAATCATCACCACCCCGACCCCGAAAGATACAGGCAAAGACATATGCATACCCAGCATAATTACATCATATGTCTTTGCCCACCCTCCTTAATTTGGCCCATGGGACATGGCTTTGAGACTGTTAAGATTCCCACCCGATATCTGCGAGGAGTTAGCAAATTACCTCATATTTAAAGCAAATATTTTCCTCCAAAGCGATCCTTGACCCCATAAACCACGAGGAATCTAACCGTGTGCTAACTGGGTAATTATTGAGATTGCCACTATCTTGCATGTCAAGGCATATTTGACGGATCTACAGGCACTGCCTTACAATTAGTTAAGATTATAACCTGCTGAAACCTTTATATACCTATACGCCATGTACTACACAGCCTGACTTCATTCAGGTATTCATCAATGAAAGGTACGATGATAATCAAAAGTACCATGTTAGATTTATGCCACACAATAGGTTGACGAGATGATATAAAAAGACTGAATAATCATAAAACCATTCCGAAACGCGCTCCATACTAAAGGACACTATATAATGCCCCTTTAAATTCCACCCATTTTAGGGTCAACATTATGTTTTCATGATAAAACGATTACATGGAACAAACGATGCATTCATGAAAGGTATGTAATCCAGTATTATTTAGTAACACAATAATAGTAAATAAATAATGTTACAATGATTTGTGGGGACTGTAATACGGAGAATATTTGTTTTATATCGTTAATTTATGAAACAAAGTTAATATGTTAGCTTATATGTTTAAAAGTTTTGTTATGTTCAATTTCTAAAAGGTAAAGTTTTAAATATTGATAATTGCTTCCGTTAGTATCTATTTATCTCGTTTGTGCTCTATTTAATCATTATATAATTGTCCTCAGTTGTATGACGTTGTTATATACATTCAGCATTATTTCATATGCAACAACCGTATGTATTCATTCATAAGTCTAGTCTAACTGCAAACAACATAGACAGCATTAGCATAATGTGCCTGTAGATCTGGGATAGGCTTGTTCTACTGATCAGTCCTAAACAAAACTTCACAAACCCAGATCTGTCGGCGCGTTCTGCAACAACAGATCTGACTCTATGCAGTTTGCAGTTCGAACTTCTCAGTTTTTAGCTCCATGAATTAATAAATTATTCTTACTAAGTATTGGGTGAGATAATCCACTGCGAAAGATGGACAGACTGCAAAGTCATAACATCATACCTTTGACTTAACACGGACGTAAACAAAATGCAATTTCAAGTACTTATGTACAATTATTTTATGTTTTGTGATATGTACTACTGAATCTCTGCATCGTTATAAAATGCACGAGATCTTTCTTAGACGTGTTTAAAACTCGATCTTGATTAAAAAGTGACTAAATTCTATAAATATATTCAAATGCCGAACATATTTATCTATTTCAATCTCGCAGAGGCACGTTATTCATTTTAGATATCCATTGTTTGAAGAAAAGTGTCCCACTCCGCCTCGCTTTAGAAAACAAATCAAACTATTTCGATCTAGCATTGTAATACACACTTTACTTCCTGGTAAGCAAAGCCAGCAAATAATAAGGTTAAATTCCATTGTAGCATTGTAGAATTATATAAAGATTTGATCTTATTTCTTCAGAACTTTATCAGTTTTTTATAGTGTAAAAGTAAACGTACATTATAAAATTCAAGTTACCTTGTCCTTAACAGCATCGATAAAAAAGAGCACTGACCATTTTATATTCAAGTTAATGATTATAACATTAATCGTTTCTCTTTTATTTTCAAAAGTTTCTCTCTAAACTCATTTTTACTCTGTTTATAAGTTAAACAATATTTGTAACTCTTGACTGTATGATGGCATCGATCACTTGCTATTCACGTGTTTCCACGTGTCGTAATTTGATGGAAACTTAATTATGATTTTATCACTCATTTTGATATCTCTTAAGAGTATAAATAAGAATAAAATAAAAGAAACGTTTTCTATGCATCACAAAGCTGGATTATATCTTATATATGCCATCCTTGAATCGTTGTAACAATGATGGACATTATATATCAAACAACAATGTCTCATCTAATATCATTTACAGTAATTGAAACTGATAAAACAGTTGATTGAGCAGTTTCTTGTAAATTCAATGTGGAACACGAATGATCAGTAATATGGTCTGCAATAGTTTTGAATTATGCTGGTCTGTACATTTTGTTTAAAACATTCTGATATTTCAAATAAAATATATGCAAAACATCATGTTATATTCAAGTGCGGCGACAGCCGAATTGCAACGATACCGCACTTTTCACAGAATTTAGAGAATCGACAGAAATCGCATTGGTAACTTGGAAGATTCACATTTCATTAGATACTATATGTATTTGTAATTTTCAAATACTCCATGCTCTTTCTGTCCTATTTTCTATTTATTTTTTCTCTTCTGTGCCTTATGCAAATATACACAATTAATTCAATATATACTTAATTAAACATTACATATAATTCTTCTGATTTGTACTTTACAAATGGGCATTTTTACGATTTAGTATTTTATACAGTACCTTAATTTTTGAGCAAATAAGGACAATATGTTTGCACCATTAAAACTAAGAAATGAAGGAACAGTACTTTCGCATGTAGATATCGTTGCTTTACTTCAAGAGTCGGAAAAGATGCATGATATTTTTGCAAATACACTAGACTAATTTCTAATGGAGCTCATTCAAATGCGCAAAAATCCTCGAAAAGATGAACGGAAAAAGTATTATGACTTGACATGTATTTACTATGTATTTACTGCCTGACATGTATTTGCTATGTATTTTCTACCTGACATGTATTTACTATGTATTTTCTACCTGACATGTATTTGCTATGTATTTTCTACATGACATGTATTTACTATGTATTTTCTACCTGACATGTATTTGCTATGTATTTTCTACCTGACATGTATTTACTATGTATTTTCTACCTGACATGTATTTGCTATGTATTTTCTACCTGACATGTATTTACTATGTATTTTCTACCTGACATGTATTTGCTATGTATTTTCTACCTGACATGTATTTACTATGTATTTTCTACCTGACATGTATTTGCTATGTATTTTCTACATGACATGTATTTACTATGTATTTTCTACCTGACATGTATTTGCTATGTATTTTCTACCTGACATGTATTTACTATGTATTTTCTACCTGACATGTATTTACTATGTATTTTCTACCTGACATGTATTTACTATGTATTTTCTACCTGACATGTATTTGCTATGTATTTTCTACCTGACATGTATTTACTATGTATTTTCTACCTGACATGTATTTACTATGTATTTTCTACCTGACATGTATTTACTATGTATTTTCTACCTGACATGTATTTACTATGTATTTTCTACCTGACATGTATTTACTATGTATTTTCTACCTGACATGTATTTACTATGTATTTTCTACCTGACATGTATTTGCTATGATCACACCAATACTGATTAATTGCTAAAACAAACAGACACTGATGCAAAGAAAATAAAGTACAATGGATTTGGAAAAATGACGTAAGAAAGACACCAAACAATCCACTGGTAGAACCAGTGGTATTCAGGTATAGTTGCCATACAATGATGTGAAAATTAAGACAATGGAAGTACCATAGCCTGCCACTCTGGCGACCAAGGGAATGTATATGATGAATCAATTTCGAAAAATATACGCATTTATCAACATAAATTGACATTTTTAACATAATTATTTTACTTGTAGCTAGAATAAGACACTAATGGTAAACGTGTAGGATATGTTAAATTCTTTTTTGTCGCCAAATTGCCATTCTCCAACTGGAGGCGTACTGTTAAATTTCTGTTGTCTCCAATGTGCCAGGTTTGTAGTCCGAGTTCTATACTATATTAAAGATGGACACAGAATACATTTTCCAATGATTATATGTTCTCAAAATACTTGATATAAAAGTACAGTTTATCAAATAGAATATCTCACGCATAATATTTTTCTAAAATTTGCACAATAAATTTCATACAATTTAATAACGATATTCATGAACAAGTTCACAAGGTATGCAAATTTAACATGCTATATAATCTCCTTTTGCAATCTACTTAATTCATTACAAAATTAACCATCCTTTGTCGGATGCGGTCAGAAATTAGTTAATTAGGACACATAACTCCAATATACAAATATAATTGCTCAATGAGTCTGTTAAAAAAAGGCCTCTGGTATAGATGGTACGTTTTAATGAAAATACGTTTTCTTGTGAAATTGCCTTTCATAGCAAATACTCCAGAGCATATGTATTCGTCCTAGCTGTTTCCATTTCGTCTACGCGGTCTTCCTGTCATCTCATGACCGTAATATGGGAGAAAAGGACTAGGTAACCTAAATTCCCGATCTCTTCTCCCATCTTGCCATTGCTATAATTACGGGCATCCGTGTATATACCGGTAGACAAGGCGTGGGTAGTTGGAGCAAGGACACAAAGACATTCCGATTTCAGTCATTGCAAGATAGCGGTGTGCTTCTGACATTGCCATTGATTAATTTAAGTCGCTTGCTGTCGTGAGGCTTATACGACTGCTTACAGTCCCGGGCATGGACTGCGGTCCCTCTGGGGAGTATTCCACAGTCCCGGGCGTGGACTGTGGTCCCCCCGGGAGGGCGCTTGGCCTTTAGTGCTAGGCCTTTTCCTGACCCCTAGAAGTCAGGGACCTCACACAAAGACCCGTATGTTATCGTTTTTATTCTCAACTTGACTCTAAGCCCATAAATGGCAGAACCGCAACCTACTCTCCTACCCGGGCAGCGACTCCCGCCAAACCAATGCCCCCAAGTTAATATCCACCTAACTTTATTTCAGTTAGGTGAATTTTTTATCAAATATATACCAGTTTTTCCTATTGGTATCCCTATATCAATGTTGTGTGAGCCACCTGTGCAATTGATCTAATGAGCCTGAGTTGTAGATTTGGAATAAATGTTTGTAGTTTGAATTTTGCGTACTTGGCGTACTTATAATGTTCGAAAAGATACCAATCTTTAGGCGTTAACCGCCTACTTGATAAAGTTATCACCGCTTTGGTTTGTGTGGTTGAGTAATTTTGACCGCCTTGCCAATGGATCTTACTTGGGCCGTAGGTCTTCAGAGCCAAAGTGAAGACACACACACACACACACACACACACACACACACACACACACATATATATATATATATATATATATATATATATATATATATATATATATATATATATATGTATATATATATATATATATATATATATGCGTGTATATATATATATATATATATATATATATATATATATATATATATATATATATATATATATATATATATATATATATATATATATGCGTGTATATATATATATGTATATATATATATGTATATATGTATATATATATATATATATATATATATATATATATATACTTTTTTAATTAAACAGCATCATATTTCCATTGCATCAATATAGAAAGAAGGCATTCGCTAGCATGTTAGAAGAGACATTTCCACCATCTATGTTAAATGTGACATCGCTGTGGTCTCATTGCAAAACCTGCTTTTTATTACATGGATTTATTATAACATCATTTTGCTTTCTATTTCATATAAAACCTTTCTGAACCCCCCCTTTAATTGATTATTACAAGTCTAGATAAAGGACACTTAGAAAGAAGTGCCTTTTCTTTACATTAAGCAAATAAAATCTGCTTTTCAATAATTTAATTAAATTTACTACAATTTATATGTTAATATATATGACTATATACAATTTGATTTACATTTTCTCGTTTTTTCCACCGTGCCCATGGTCTCTACATTGTGCAGTTATTTTCATACAATCAGAAACATATGTATCATAAAAAGTAACAACAGACATTTCTATCACGCGGCAACAGTCATTTTGTCACTTTATCTAAAATAACAGGAGTGATCATAGTGGGCTAAAATGGAAAGATAGTTTAGTTGATTCCTGCTTCACACGTAGACACATCTTGTATGCCTAGAATATATTTTTTAAAAGAAAGTTATATATACCAAATCAATTTTAGATATATGTTTACACGTAGACACATCTTGTATGCCTGTAATAGATTTTCTTAAAGAAAGTTATATATACCAAATAAATTTTAGATATATGTTTATTCAGCATATTTAAAACCATATGAAACCTTTACAGTACAATGTAGAGGACAAAGATAAATGTGAATGATGCCCATTACTTGAACTGAAAATTCTAGTGTGATGCATATACAATGGGTTAAAAAAGAATTTTATGCAGCATGACTTTATAAATGAAGACATTTTGTGGATGCAACTGAAAAACGTCGTCAATACGTTTAGACTTAATACGAGTTTTAAAATGTGCAGGTTGCTGTCTTGATGTTCGCTTGGTATGCTCGTATGTGGTGCAGAAAGGTAGCGAAATCTTGACATGTTTATTTTCCACCAGTCCAATGGTTCAGTGTCTCTTGTAATACTCGGCTCGGCCAGGTCGTTGTTCACTTCTGTTTCAATGGTGACATATATGTTGTTGTTCTGTGGCTCAACAGGCTGCAACTGATCCCATGAGGTACAAAAGTCGTCCTTTTTCTGTACTAAACTGGACTGTAGCTGAAGATGACGTTGGCTGGCAGAGTAACGTAACAGTCATAATGTCTGACTTGGCTTGTACTTGTTGCACAGTGGTCAAAAACATAGCTTGAAGCGTTGATTCAAGTTAATTGACCCCACAAACATGCTATTTTCAAATATTTTTTTATATGACAATGGGTAATAAAATTGAGCTGGTCAGGATAAAATATTTGGTTAATTCATAGCAAAAAGTTGTAGGGTTCACCCTCTCTGCTACTAAGCATATTCAGAACTGCATATTAACACTACATAAATTTAACAGAAATGGACCATTGATGAGATACTAGAAGAAGCACTGTGTTCTTCTACTCAAATAATTTTCGTGATGGCTTTGATTCACCACAGTCAATGAGGGTTAGAAAAATGCAAATGACATTACATACAAAATTTGATAAATTTGATAATTTTTTCGTTCAGTAATAATGTATTTAGTTTAAAGAAAACACTTAATTTGTTTTTTTTTTTTACTTATGTTAAATCCGGATTGCAATACAGATTGCATCTTGGCTAATAATATGGTTGAATGTTTGATAATACATTTTAAAACCGTTCTTGTTGCAATTGAATATTGCCTGTCTTCGTTGTACGGTTTACCTGTGCAGTGGCTTAAGGAGTATTTGAAACAGCGCTTGAGAAGACGTTTACCTACGACAGTCGAACCATTATCATTTTTAATGATAATCGATATCACACTTGTAAGAAGAATCAATTGCTCTTTTATAATTGTTTAATAGAATAATTGTATTGCTTTGATTATTTCACGTTTAAAAGGCACGTCGTCTCATCACACGATTTATAAAAAAATGTTGACCACATCTTGATATCGAATAACGGTAAAGAAGGAAATATGCAATTATGTAATCACTCGCTTGGAGGTAATCTCATCTCTCACGTAAACTGTGGAAATCTGCTATTGATCTTTTTATCGACTCCTGCCCCCCTCTCATGGTTGTTTGATCGTTCGGTTTGTTAATTCATTGTTTTCTTGAGACGTATCCAACTGACAAAAACAAAGACCGACTAACCGAAGAATTATAGGCATAGATCCAAGAAGGTAATAATGGCAGGTTGATTAATCAGAGAGAGAGAGAGAGAGAGAGAGAGAGAGAGAGAGAGAGAGAGAGAGAGAGAGAGAGAGAGAGAGAGAGAGAGAGAGAGAGAGAGAGAGAGAGAGAGAGAGAGAGAGAGAGAGAGAGAGATGTTATAAAGCATTGACACCTTTTTCAGGGTTTTATTTAGGACCGATTTATACGTAAAACAACATCAGAAATTATATCATTAGTATTTATCATAATGCTACGAAAGCCAAGCAGATAAAATATCATGCAAAATATATAATAGTCTTTCCATATAGCATTGTATCATAAATATCGTACTGGTGATAAATATAGAAGTATACCAAACAGGGCAAAACTGATGTTAAATTAATCCAAGCGCTTTCGGAAGCTACCAGTTCACTTCTTAACGGTACATGATTTTACAGAATGTACATATACATAATGTTTGCGTGACAGTTCTGCAATGGATGTCTGTATTTTTATTATCATTAATTGAAATTGTAATGCAAATGCGGCCATAAATTCTCACAAATGTTAATGCCGATAAAACTGGCAGAGAATCGCTGCTGTGTATATAAAAAAGATCGCTATAATGTAAGAGGTATCTAGGCTTCACTACATTATAGCAAAGTTTTGATTTTGTGATGTTTTTTTTTTTGTTTTCAAGGTTACGATGACTGATTTGTGTGAAAGAATTCATTTACATTCAGAAGAAAAATAAATCCTTTTCGAATCCCTATAAATGATAGGTATAAATGGCAATGTGAAGAGACGGTACCTACGGAAAAGCAATTTTGTAACATAAATAATTTTCAGGAGTTGGAACTCCCAATTACTTGATTTTATTATGCCTAGTATGAGACTAAAAAAAACCAGTTTGTTTGAAAGTATGCAACAAATTATTACTGTGATTATTTTAGGAGTGTTAGACGACAGAAGTTCACTGATGCAATTTGTCAAAGGTTAAACAGGTATATGCGCTTTGCACTGATTGTGAATTCTCTAAAAAGAATTACATTTTATCATTTTTTTACAAGTAGATTTTCTATTTCGGAGTGCCACTAAAATTTGTTTCAATTACTTGTACCTTAAGGAACCATTGTGTTAAATGTTATGAAATAATCTATTGCATTCACTGATGTTTCCTTAATTTTTGATCCTAGATTTCTTAACACAAAAATGATTATCGCCCTTGAACTCTGGTCCTTTTATAAGCAAGGATCAGCCGCTAAAACAGCATCTAATGCTAAGTATATGTGTTGACTCAAAAAACAGCTAATGATTAAAATATATGGCTTAATATGCAGTGATATCACAGAGAAAGAAAAAGAAACAACAATAACAAAATGACCATTGAACTATATTAAGCTCTGCTGATGATAAAGTGAAAACCAAACAGTACACTTGCAAAGGAAGTGAAATTCCAGTACACCTCATATAAGTTGTGGGTATTGATACGGATTCAAGGGAGATCCATGCTATACAAGTATGTAATTTCTTCAAGGTACCAGTATTACTAAGGTAGAAACGGTGCACATTTATCGGCAAAGAACAACTGCCACACTGGCAAGTACATTGTGACAGAAATTTTACGAAAATTCCACACATCAGGATTTCCAATTTCATCATTTTAACATAAACACAATCAAATGAAGCACGTAAATGTATTTTACATAAGATCAGGTTTCTATTTAGAGATTGTCAAAACTACTTAAATAATTGCACAAATTTAAGCTTTTGTACGTTGTAATACTTTTATATTGATACAAATCATTTTGAAAAAATTAAGTCATTAAATATGTATTTTGTAAACTTGTGATGTTAATAAAACATTCTTCTCTTTGCCTTGTTCAGATCATTTTAGTAGTTTTACTGTTATAATTCTAAGTCGTAAACTTTATAACATTAGGAAGATAAGAAAAACCATTAAAAATAATATATTTGCCCAGAAGACGAAATGAAAATTCAAGAAACACATTATTGTGAAATCAATTTAAATACTCCTAAAAGTTATTTCATAATTCCAAAAGTATAGAAGGTTTAAACAAGTTCCTGTTTTGATTTCAAACCAGGTAAAACTCTTAAGTCGTATAACCATGACGAAAGACAGGCAGAATCACCTCAATCTCGGAAAGAATTGAGCACACAATAACGATATGCACAACACATTTCTTCTTAAAGGAGAAGTGAGATTCATTCAGTTTTCTTTTACATTTTGTTGTCAAATATGCACATGATACTATAATAATAATAATACCTGCATAGGAAGATGTCTTACGATTGACACAAAATGTACATAAAACGAAGCTAAGTAGTATATGTATACACGTGATAGTGCATATTTAAACATGGCATTTAATACGTCAAAGAATTCTTGGTACTTGTCCAACTAAATAAACCTGGATTTCAGCAAAAATGAAAACTATTTAAGCACCCTGTTCAATAATACTGAGCAATACCAAAAAGGTCGCTTTACTTGTATTTTATTACTAGACACTGAAAAGTCAGAGATGACCTTGAGCTTAACTTTTACAGGTTAACGTGACTATATCCCATACTATGTTCAGAAATGTAAAATTTTAATTTAATCAACTGTCAAATTTTTGTTTATGTATACGTCATAATTATCAATACCGTATACTATCATGTTGATAAACACTGGAATGATGACGCAGAACTCAAATGGTATCACTTTATATTGATAAAGACCGTCGGCAGTTGCAAATACCAAAATCACTTGCTCCCGGAGTGGAATACGGAAGAATCTCTTTGAAAGGTCAATTTTGGTGACATATTGTGCATTCCAATTTTGTTTTCAATGCAGTCGTCGATTCTTGAATTTGAAATGAATCCGTTTAGATGACACTGTTTACCTTACTATATTCACTACATCTGATTTATCTCCAGTAAAGATTACATTTTTTTCTTCAAGTATACCTGCTTAAGAGGATTCATCATGTACATATGTTTCAAGGGTGTAGAATCTATAGTTTCAACATATTGCTTTTTTATTTGTTCGCGATGGAACATTAGAAGACAAGTGTTTATATTTGCATGATAGTAAGGCATCAGTTTGATGGTTAGATTCAAAGGGTTCATCAAACCCTTATTTATTTTCTCCCACTCCACTGATTTGCACGTATTTGATCTCCTATGCATGAGAAATTGAGAGCTAGAAAGGTAATACAAAGAATTTTCAATAAAATTGTGTAGATTGTCTCATTCAAGTAGATAGCGGTGATTGTTAATCTTTCTTATGGTTATTTGCTTTATGTATGTATCGTTTAATCAGTGGAAATTAATCACTGATCTAGAAAGTATAGAAGCGATAGTTGATTGGAAATATGTCATATTGTGCTAATTTGTCACATCTGGTGTTATGTTGCTGCATGCTCGTGTAGGTTTTGTAGCATTTATGTAATATTCCACATTTAAGTTATACATGTGTGCAACGTTTATTTATATTATGTTTTATGTGCGTGGTATGTCACATATTGTGTCTTATTGAGATTTTGTGAAATGTATTACTACTAGAATAATTATATTTTGGTAGTATTATTAACTCCAACTGGTTGGCATTTAAACCAATTGGCCCAGGTCGTGGTCTGTATGAGCTATACAGGCATTTAATAGCATTGTCCCAATGGCTTTTGAGTTACGATAGTTTGCAAGGAATTTCTCTGCATAGACTCGGTTTATTCGGTGGAACGTGCTGATATTTCGCAATTCTCACACAAATCGTGATGTAACTAAGCAATCTTAGCTACATTTAATATTTATTTAACATTCTGTAAAGACAGTAAAGCTGGCTGTCTGAATCCTTATTTTGAACAATATTATTCCAATATATTTCTCCATGCTCTGCGGACTCTGTGACTCCCAAATTGTACAGCTGGTGTCTCTGGCGCTGAATCGCTATTAACATGTTTTCAAAAAAACATCTTAACATCGTCTCAACGTTTCTAAGTAGAATTTTTATGCATCCAACTTTTAGTTGTATTTGTTCTCATTTCTCTAATTGTCGTAGCTTTGTAAATTTGATTTCAAAACGTAAACTGGTAAGATAGTCATGTTGTATATATTGCCGTCGTAGGCGGATCCATATTCATCATTTTTATGGTGGGGATGAAGGGTTGTTAATGGTGTCTATGAAAGCTGATACAGGTTAAACGTTGTAGGGAATAGTTTTGACCATATAACTGTAAAGAAAACTTACTTTAAAAATCATTCTCGTTGGTACTCTCTCATTTATAGTGGTTATTAGGTTGGAGTGACTGAATGGTCTAAGTCGCTTGCCTTCGTAGGTTACTCACACGTCTCACCTTTGTCTTCATGAGTTCGATTCCCCGATCGACCAAAGTGGATCTTTGACAAAGCTTGGTAGTAGCATCCCTTGGGTGGACGTTTCCTTCAAGGATCTTGACAGTTTCTTCCTCCATCAGAATATAATAGCCAAAATTCAAAGCTCATTATGTGAAAGAAATGGCATTCAACCCAGCAAGATCAAACTGATCATTCATTGGGTAGCTGCGACTGTCCAGCGGGTTGGGGCCTGAGTTGATTTATGTCACCAAAACAACTGAGCACGGAACAAGCTAAGAAACCCATCGTTAACTTGTTTGTTTTTCCAGTCCTTACGTATCCCTAAGCAATATTGTCCACTTCCCCCCTTGAAAAATCCATTCCTGGCCGTTGTAAACGTGAAAAGAAACTCTTGATATATAATTCGATTCACAATTCAATCCAGCACTCCATTTTACCGTCAAATATTTACAGAACATTAGGTACAGTTCATTTGGCGAATCTCACTATCATAGGCAAATAGCTGACTTGGGTCTCCAAAATGAAGAATCAGATTTTTGAGTGCTATCAAAACGCACACTCTAAACCAGGTAATGGCCTCACAACTCAAATATCATTCATTGATACAAGGAATAAACCGGCTCATTTTCATTTAGTGCTCTGATCATTGTTATGCAGGCGAATTCTAGAACATTAGAAGAGTTTAGTCATCTAATCATCATTGAATCTTAATGTGTAGAGAGTTAACATAATATATTTTTACAATAACTGTATTTATTGATACGTAAGTATTGATATATCCTCATAAAAATAATTATTTAGTAGCAAAAAGCGTCAGACGTGAACATGATGATATATTTCTTAATTTCAGTTTATTACCTAGATGACATGAGAGATTTAAATGTTTGTAATGTTTTCCGTTATTATGAAATTCCGGTCAGAGATATTTTCAATTAGCTGCCACTATTTTGTTTATTTTGCGATAATTCATGATATTGTATTGCCTTAACGTCATCGAGCTTTTTGTGGCGTAATGGGGATGAATTATTGTTTTGATGAAGTTACGTTTTTTAATGCTTCACAGTCATGTTACAAAACATTTGTATATCTTTTGTTTTTGGAAATAAAACGTTTCATGAACAATAAAACCTATGCTATTAACCCACTTCCGCTTCACGTAGGTCAGTATGAGGTTAATTGGCTCATAATACTTCACATTCTAAGATTAGTAGTTTTAAAATATTATGACCATCAACTTATTGATTAGCGTTGACGTGCCGTCAAATCGGCGTAAAGTCTTTTACATATAATGTTGTAAGTAAACTTTCTATGACAATATTTTCAGAACAAATCCTAACATATTCAAAACTGCGATTGGGAAAGGTACTACGGGAGTAACAACCAAACTGTCCACAAGTCTAATCTCCACCGATGAGAGATTTACAGGTGCACCAAAAAGTTTTGCTGTCTCTATTTTTCACAATTTAATTCCTAATATTCATATATCAGTAAAAATATACAAAATGTTTAGAAATCGGGCCATTGGCTGTTATTGTATCGTGATTTGTTTCTTTAATTTTATGGTTCTTTTATTTTCAAATTTGCATAGATTGTGAGTGTGCATACACATAAAAATTTGAGATTACTAAAATTATCTGTAACATTTATTGGCACACAAAGAGAAAAATCTTTCTCGAGAAAATGTTGCAAAGCATATAATTCTGATTGGGAATTAAAACTTGCGTTTACTTTCGTCAAGAAGTACCTCATCATCTAATGGGCAAATTAGTTTTATTTTCTCAACTGTTAACCGTATTTGCTGAAAATTAAGTAGAATTCTTGGCTTTGTAATATATATTTCAAGATATAGAAACGTACAAATTAGTACAATGTGAATCACTCAATCTCATTTCTCCAGTATTTAAAGCTCATTTCGAAATTTTATATATCAAATATAAAATATGTTGTAAAAGGGAAATATTAAAAAGGTTATTTATCATATTACCTGCCTTAAGCTTTTGTGCTCTTCCAAAGTAAGATCTAGGGGGCGAAATCAGTTAGTTGTAGGAATAGATTGCCAAAAATCTTTGGTGATATCTGGTTCGCGAACTGCAAAAAAAAATTTAATTGGATGATCAATTATACCTCACACTTAAATATTAAAAAAAAAACTAATATTTATCTCTAAATTATAAATACTCCCAATAGAGACGGGTGATTGCAAAAGACATGACTTGTAGCAATATCTTCTGAGTGTTTGATCACGCTAGTGTGAGACGTCAACAACACTCAGTTACGAGTAAATTGTGTGTCAAATTGTCAAGAAAATCTACTACAGAAACACGAGGAAGAGATAGTGTAATACAAAACAGCTTTGTTGACGCAGATGCCTATAATAAGCAATAAGAGCCATTACATTATCAAATATATCATCAAGAGGACATACATTTATTTTATATAGGATACCCACATAGACAGGATGAATCGGGTATTTAGATCTCCCGCCGCAGATTAGAGCTAATAGTGCTACATGTCTCAGTTTTGCCAGTATACCATAAGCTTAATGTTAGAGTTTATTTGATTCTACGATATGATATATAGTGCATCAGGTGGAAATACAAATGTAATCTGGACGGTGTTTGTATAAAATTTTTATAAAACATCCATATTTGATTCGCATTTCTTCTTTCCACAAGACTTTGTCAACTTACTGCAGTGTAAAGCCCCGTCTACCTATATGTTTAAGTAGATAGGAAATTAACATATCTGCTTTAAGCTGTATGGTGGCACGTATTCTGAACCAACAGCACACCATAGTGACCATACTTCAATTCGATATTCAAAAATTGGGCGGATATAAGGAAACGGTTGCTGAAATTATCTTTCAAAAGAATAAGTTTTAATTGTTTTAAGTGCCCAGTGGGACCTGAGTTATATTAAAGATTTTTCACTCCATACAATTCACAATCCAGCAAATATTTTAATTCCTGGTTTCTAATGAATACACACTTGTTTTAGATAGAACCAATTGATCTGGTTTCTAATGAATACACACTTGTTTTAGATGGAATCAATTGATTAACCAAAGATAAGCCTATTCATAAATTTCTGAAGATTATCCGTTAAGACGCTTTCAGTGAGCATGGTGTCTGTGAAAATGGTTTTAAAAGTTTAAGAAACTATTATTTTGAACAATTTACTGGCACGTATTGAACCATGTGACTGGATGCATCCAGCGCATTCGTGTGAGACTTAACGAGTGTTAGTGTATGTATAAAAGACAGGTATAATATTGTGGCAGCAGCAAGGCTGCCTGAATAATGTTCATATTTCGTGCTATTTATTTTACAGAAGGGTGTAGAACATAATTCCTTCTACACCATCATTGCCAGGAAGTTGAAACTAAGGTTAATGATAGTTGTATGGATGTAGTTTCTGGCAACTTTTGCGGATCAGACACCTATATACCGAATATTGCCATATAACCTTGCAGAGCATGAAAATATGAATTGTTGTACGTAAATATTCTCTTCCCGCACTCCCCGCCTCAAAAGCAAAATAAAAGTTCATGCATACATAACATTAGCCTTCGATATATCGCCCCACCATCCGTGATTTTGGACCATTTCAAATCCACATCTAAATCCAAAGACACATTTGTTCCTTGGGCATAGGAGGTTAGCGAGTATATTCTTGATATTGTTTGCAAAGGTGTTTCCTAACACCAAGAACATAGGGACCTTGTCTCGGAGTCATAAAATGAATTTATGGCCCGTTTCGACAACGTAATTGGCAGACACAACAACAATACATCACTTGTTTGTCTTAAGACAGGCGTTTACAAATAAAGTTTCAATTACGATACCTTGTCGAAATTCAAATGCATGTTAAAATACACAGCAAAACACATTTCGATACTCTTTGTGGACCCATGTTTTGCCAAAATTAAACTCTAGAAACTCAAGGAAGTAAATAAACTAGCTCGTAGTGCCTGCCCGCAAAAATGGGTCACTATTTAATATAGAATACCATCCATTTTGAAAAATAAAATTTCAAATGGAAGAAGTTAATCAAATTAAATTTGATAACAAAACCCAACACGACACTTAGCCGTTGTCTACTGTCAAATGATTACATATAAATTTGATCATATTAGCAATTTACAATAGTATTTGTGGAAAAGGATGCAATGGCTCTGCACACGATGACCGCACATTTAAGTAAATGGCATTAGCTCTTAGGTACTGTTCACAAAAGGACTATCAGCTATGTATTTCCTTGAAACCTGAGTCACATTGGGCTTTGTTTTGCCACGTATAGGTGAGCGTCTGCTAACAGAACAGTTTACGGAAGATCTCCAGCTCCACGATACAGCGGTATACTGTAACAAAGAAAAGAAGATCTCCTGCTCCACGATACAGAGGAATACTGTAACAAAGAAAAGATCTCCAGCTCCACGATACAGAGGAATACTGTAACAAAGAAAAGATCTCCCGTTCCACGATACAGAGGAATACTGTAACAAAAGAAAAGAAGATCCCCAGTTCCACGATATAGAGGAATACTGTAACAAAGAAAAGAAGGTCTCCAGCTCCACAATACAGTGGTATACTGTAACAAAGACAAGATCTCCAGCTCCACGATACAGAGGTATACTGTAACAAAGAAAATAAGATCTCCAGTTCCACGATACAGAGGAATACTGTAACAAAGAAAAGAAGATCTCCAGCTCCACGATACAGAGGTATACTGTAACAAAGACAAGATCTCCAGCTCCACGATACAGAGGAATACTGTAACAAAGAAAAGAAGATCTCCAGCTCCACGATACAGAGGTATACTGTAACAAAGACAAGAAGATCTCCAGCTCCACGATACAGAGGAATACTGTAACAAAGAAAAGAAGATCTCCTGCTCTACGATACAGCGGTATACTGTAACAAAGAAAAGAAGATCTCCAGCTCCACAATACAGTGGTATACTGTAACAAAGACAAGATCTCCAGCTCCACGATACAGAGGTATACTGTAACAAAGAAAATAAGATCTCCAGTTCCACGATACAGAGGAATACTGTAACAAAGAAAAGAAGATCTCCTGCTCCACGATACAGTGGTATACTGTAACAAAGAAAAGAAGATCTCCAGCTCCACGATACAGAGGTATACTGTAACAAAGACAAGATCTCCAGCTCCACGATACAGAGGAATACTGTAACAAAGAAAAGAAGATCTTCAGCTCCACGATACAGAGGTATACTGTAACAAAGACAAGAAGATCTCCAGCTCCACGATACAGAGGAATACTGTAACAAAGAAAAGAAGATCTCCGACTCTACGATACAGCGGTATACTGTAACAAAGAAAAGAAGATCTCCAGCTCCACAATACAGTGGTATACTGTAACAAAGACAAGATCTCCAGCTCCACGATACAGAGGTATACTGTAACAAAGAAAATAAGATCTCCAGTTCCACGATACAGAGGAATACTGTAACAAAGAAAAGAAGATCTCCTGCTCCACGATACAGTGGTATACTGTAACAAAGAAAAGAAGATCTCCAGCTCCACGATACAGAGGTATACTGTAACAAAGACAAGATCTCCAGCTCCACGATACAGAGGAATACTGTAACAAAGAAAAGAAGATCTCCAGCTCCACGATACAGAGGTATACTGTAACAAAGACAAGAAGATCTCCAGCTCCACGATACAGAGGAATACTGTAACAAAGAAAAGAAGATCTCTAGCTCCACAATACAGTGGTATACTGTAACAAAGAAAAGAAGATCTGTAATGTATATTTTCACTGAGCCTTTACCAGATGACCCATATCACTTACAAAATACCACCTTTAAAACAAGAAAAGATATACCGTTTTCTTAACTTGGAACTCGTAACTGTTTGGTGTGAAGAATTTGAATGACCGATTAATTATGTGATGTGAATAAGATTATCGTTTTAAAGGGATTTAAATCCTAGGCATGAGTCATATAATTCTTTTCACCTATCATGCATTAACTAATAAATAAATAATTGAAGAGCATTAGTAATGGATTTATTGCTTACTTGGTATAGATTTGATTTCGAATTATATTTCTCAGACGTGATGCAACAAAATGTTTATATGTACTCCATAGGTGATATTTAAAACGCACATAATACCAAAAATTATTATCTACCCGACTTAATCTCATTGCGACTAAGTACTCACGCCAGTTAAATGGATAGAAATGGAGGATGTCTACGTCTTTGGAATAGATACAAGGAAATATTTCAAGAGTGAAGACACAACATGTTTTATCACTCGTTGAGTTTCTTTAGATTATATTTTTAATATCAGAAAAGAATCCATTTGCGTGGATTTCTTCCAATATGTGACAAAGCGATTAACAATTGCATTACCACATCGATAAAAAGAAGTTCTAAGTTTTACATTAATATTGGGACAGACACGTTTTACAATTTAATGTTAGATATCATGCATCAAATTGTGTATTGTGACAAAATAATGACTTATCGCGAAAATAAAGATATTCTGTTGAGAGAGAGAGAGAGAGAGAGAGAGAGAGAGAGAGAGAGAGAGAGAGAGAGAGAGAGAGAGAGAGAGAGAGAGAGAGAGAGAGAGAGAGAGAGAGAGAGAGAGAGAGAGAGAGAGCTGAAGTAGAATGAATTTGGCCTAAACATGGAAATACAGGTTTAAATAGCACACGTATGTGCCACAACAACATGTAGATAAACGGCTGTCCCATATATTTCCTTTATAGGAAAATGTAGTTCCAAATGTGATATCGCAACTGTGGTGATAAAAGTTGTACAGCGAAATAATTTATCTCCTAATATCTCACAAGGAAATGTATAATAAAAGCGGATATCTTATCATTTAATTAAGAAATGTATTAACCATTACGTGTTACCAATTTCTATTACGTCATTTATCTTAGCCAAAAGAAAAGAATTGTTGTATATGTTGTCTCTTTGGTTTGCTTTCATGCATCAATGTTCATGTACCCCAAGTTGTTTCCTTTTTTCTGCTGATAATTGATATATTAGGAAACCGGTTGATACGAGTTCGTTGATGTACATTTTTTTGGTTTGCTACTTATTTTTTTTTAACAGCTGTAAGATATTAGAAAAGATGTCCGAAGTTTACAATTATCTATCCAGTGGTATCGAATAAATGCACGCGTTTAGATGAATAGCGACAAATATGTAGTATATTTTCGGATGTGGCGGGACAGGGGTGGGGTGGGGATTTACAATTTTCAAATAGTGCGTTTGTGAAAGTATCAAACAATTAGACCACATTTGCGCTGTGTGGGAGAACACGTTCGCAATAGAGTGAATGTATTTTTATGCATTCAGGACATAGTGCATCAGTATGTAATTCATAGACCATCTCCTAAATCGTCAAAACAAGAAACTTGCAACTTGGGTAAGTGATAGATCAATGGATGTAGAATGCTCCAACGTGTTCGTATTTAATAAACTCCTGGGCATCGACCTAGGGATTGGGATTATCCTCAAAACGGTATGTCCTAGAAACTATTGACATCTACACCCTATAATCATGCATATAACTATAGGGTATGAACACAAAAATATCAGTCCGTGAACAATATCTGAATCACCATCACCTCCGACCCCCAATGTACAGACAAAAATATATGCATACTCATCATCATTGCCCTACATGGTGTTTTCCCACCCTTATTAATTTGTTGCATGGATATTGCTGTTGAGACAGTTCCTATCAGACATGATCCTATCCGGTATCATGGAAGACTGAGATTCCCGGGTAGTCTCATCCAGTATCCTAACTATTGAGATCCCCATCATCATGCGCGTCACAGCATACACGGTCTACTAACACATCCTTACAGCTGATTAAGATTTAATCGCTGATGACGAACCGTTCCTTTATCTGTTCGCCCTATAATACCTTACTAATTAGAGGTATTCATCAACCAAAAGTACGATTTGAATCAAAGGTATAGATGTCTCAGTAAAGACAGCAATGTGTCGTGGAATAATTTTGATGCACAATATGTTGACCAAACGATTGAACAATCACAAAAGCCCATCGGAAACAAGATGCACTCATGTCACTCTATACGGTCCCTTGAAATTCCATCCGTTCAGTGTACGTTGTCACAATAAAATCTTTATGGAGGATGAATTATACATTAATAACAGATAGGAAAGCCAGTATAGATTGCTAACACGATGTAAAAAAGTATACAATTTTCAAGTGATATATGGAGTAGGTATATCTAAAAATGTTATATTTTAGACCGCTAATGTTTGTTTAAACGCTTCATTTATATACCTTTCCCCAACGAAGCAAAGTATTCGTATATTTTAAGACTGTAAAAAAGTTAGACATGTATGATGTTTCCATTAGCAACGGTTAATCCATTTTGTGTTCTCTTTAGTATACGTTAAATCAAAAAGTACTATTATTTCTCAATTTTCTGAAGCATCATAAATTCTATTATTTCGATATCTGCCTAAGACCTTGATTTTCAATGTTGCTTAATGATTCAAATTGTAAATAAAAATACATGAACATTCTAATTTTACTCTAATTTTATTATTTATAACCTCCGTTATATTAAATAAAATATGTTTACAAAGCAATGGACTGGATGATCAAATATGAAACGACAGAAAGAAGAGCAAGTCTTAACATCATCTGTTTGACTTAATCCAGGTGTATAAACATGTAATTTTATGTACACGAGAAAACAACAATGTGCATGTAGGATTTATTATTCAGAGAGACTATAAAAATGACAATTTCAAATTAGTTCTGATTAAATAGAAATTTAAAAATAATAATGTGGAGTAGTTTGTAATTTTTATAACATTAGCAATACATGAGTCTCACCAGACAGAAAATAGAATAAAAGTTCTTAGGGACTTGAAGATCGCAAAAGAATTAACTTGTTTTTGGTTTAAATGGGAGATGTGTCGAATAAAAGGAAAGTAAGCTCTTTATAAAATAGATTACTTTGTCTCACATATAATATTCTTTGATAATTTGATGCTTTATAGATAGCAAAATGATTTTATTTAGTTCCAATTTTATTATGATGGTCCATCGTTATTATAGATTGATAGATCTTTTCAACGTGATTGACACAATATTCATAAATATACAAATCATAGTCTCTGGCCTCCTATACATGATGAAAATAAGAAGCAACCTGGTATTTACATCATCAATGCTAATATAATCCGCGATGTCACAATGAAGCTTGACGTGCTGAAAGCAGTATCAGTTATGTGAATGTTGAAGATGTTAATCGGATGACTTCGAGGACTTAAAGATGTTTTAACTTATTTAAACGCTTTGATGGAAAAAATATCTTTCTGAGAAATGAGAATTCCAATAAATGGTTCGGTTCTAATTTCCAGCAAGTTACAAATATTGATCACAAGATAAAGACCATTTAGAGAAAAAAAAGTCAATAATGTTGGAGCGAGTACAAATTTTAAACAATTGATGAACAACACAAAAACCCTTAAAAAACTTAAAGGAAAAGAAACCTAAGGTATTTTGGAAATTATTTTTCATTAGACAACTACATAAGCATAATAAGATTGTAAAATACTTTTCCAAATAATTTTCAATTGACCCAGAAAAGTAAATTTGATAAGATGTAAATAAAAACTTTTGGGATCGTCATATATTTTAATCACTAAAATAATAGTACTATTAAAAGTGTATATGACTTACGCGGCAAAATATGACATGACGTCTCAAAGAATACACAGGGTTGCTCTATACACGGTGAAAATGCAACTTCCAATATATTAACACAGTTTAATCTTATATAACAAGTAGAAAGACTAGCATAATTGACATTGTTATATACTCTCCTACAATTAGCTAATTTAGGTCATACAAATCAATCAACATTTCAATACACGGACCGACAGACAGTTTTTGTTCTCACTAAAATATTACAGAATTTTAGCTGACACTATCTCTACGTATTTTAGAAAAGGAATTGGCTTATAGACTCAGTTACTACATAGATTCAAATATTCAAAGTACATTTTGTGCAAAACGAGGATGCGTGTATTATTTTCAAAGTGTGTGGGTACATTCAACCTTCCTTTTTCAGTGATTGAGGAAATGTTGTCTTCTATATCATATCCCAGTACTAAGAAATTTAAGGATCGCATGATTTCTACATAAAATACCTCACATTCATATGTTCGGAGATAACTGTAGATATATATGACAACTTCTTGACACATATGACCGTTTAATGTCTACATATTGAACATGTGGCTTTTTAGGAACTTCAACAAATCACCAAAGGTGTATTATTTGTTTGGCTTGGCTGGTGTTAAACGCTCTGTTAAGTCCATTACTTTTGTGATAACTGAACGTAGCATGTTTCAGCAAATATATTTTACAAAAGTATAGCTGAGTAGTTACCAGGCGTTTCGGGAAATCTTCTATCGGCAAAAAGATCTGTACTTAGCAGACATGATCAGTTATAGCATTTGTCTACTCACTCCACACCATCAGTTTGTATCCCCACCGCCAGCAATTTCAAAATTAAATGCATCAACAAAACTTAATCATTTCATGCAATTATTTATTGTCTCTAACCTGATTGTCGCGTTGTGTGTGTTTGTGTGTGTCAAAACTGCATATACATGCCATGCCTAAGAACGTGCCAGTGATCTTAGGCAAGAATAACGACGTATAAACATAACAAGTGATCATTATTGTTTTATAGAAAAAAATGATTAAATGCATGATATCAGTTTGTGATGCAGCAGGTGATAAATAAAAAAGACAGAAATACGCAATGCTATGATTTATGTTGAAAGCTATATTCTTCTCCTGTGTTAGGGCGCACAATGGTATTGTATAGATACAACCTCAAAACATAAGGGTGTATGCTTGAAACGATCATAGAACTTATGTATCATGACCTAAACATCCGATTGTGTGTCTTGAAATTTAAATAATCTTATTGAGACATTTAACTCATAAATTTGTACAGAAAGTATACTTAGTAGAATTTTATGTTCTTTGATCACATAACGTACTATACGTCCTGACATATAGTTACGTAGAATATGACATAACGTACTTTATTATATGCTATTTTTTCCGTTAACTTTACATTGTCAGAATCGTTCAGTATTTTACAATATTGGAATCGCGCGCAACTTCATATTAAACTTACATGTGCCCAATAGTGTATTAGGAACTACTCTGTGAACAAATCATGTACACTCTAGTAGTAGCCACTTTACGTTTTGGTTGCTTAAATTTGTTTCTAAATAAGCTAAAGGAGATATTTCATGGACTGCCACATACCAACTGCTTTGGCGCAATCCGCGTTAACGTTTTTAATATAATGTTTCATATTTGGGCTATCTATAGTCTGCAGACAGGATCCTTACAAATAACACGTAAGTGACATGGCATAAACAGTCTTCTTTAGCTTGTAATAAAAATGGTAAAAATATACTAACAGTTGTACATCCAGAATTTCCTCAAATTGTATTTTCTTCGTTCAGAAAACCATAATTATTTGAGCCATGTCATGGGTTCTCAAGCTTGATTGCACTGTAATTTCGACTAAATGCATTCACATCTTGCTTATGCCCTCAAAATAAATTAAATATCAAATTCCATATCGTCATTCCGCCATTTGCAATTGAAAGATTTCATAATTTTCCCACATTATGATTTCGAACATTCAATGACAGAACAGAATTAAACTTGCAGATGTCAAAACGCTTCTCCCTCGCTGCTTCAATCCGATGTATTTCATGTAGAATTGGCACAGATACTGCTAAATCCGATGTACTTCAAGTAGATAAATCCAGTCCAAAATCACGACATTTTGTCAAATCCACACAGATACCAAAATATATTCATCCCAAATCAAATGGAAAAGTTGTTGCAATGCAAAATCATTCACAATATGACTCCAAACGACAATTTTAAGTAGTCCAAAACGCCTTTTTCATTCAAAACTTATGTCGAAACGCGCTACCATTTCAAAATTTATCAGGGCAGTTGCGTGAGCATTGATAATGTTGTGTAATGATGAATTAACGCTTGTGTATTTAGTTTGGAATACGCCATATATTCAATTACTTTGTTTCTTGTAATGTATCTTTGTTTATATAATTAAGCATTGTTTAGAATCAGAAAATCAGCATATAATAAAAAGGTTACTGCATTTGTATGGGAAAATATGAACTCGTTTTGTCGGATGGATATACTGCACGACCATCTTTCATATTTTTCCATACAAATGCAGTAATATACAAATAAGTCATGACATATCGTTACATAGAATAGTGTGTTAGATTTCCAAATATTACGTTGTAGGTAACGATAATAATAACACAAGGACGCGAAGATTAAAAGGAATTAAGAAAATCGACAATATCATAATGCTTTGAAAACGTTTGTGCTAGATTTACTAATAATAGTTTGTAGGTAACTATATTAAATACACAATCACGAGACGTTTCAAAAATACAATGCCACCCATCCCAATAAAATATTACATAATTCAATAAGAATTCAACATGGGAGAATTACACGCAAGCACGTACACGCACGCACTCACACAAATACACACGTACGTACGTACACGCACACACATGCATGCATGCATGCATCCATCCATCCCACATACATACATACATACATATATTCATACATACATACATACATACATACATACATACATACATACATACATACATACATACATACATACATACATACATACATACATACATACATACATACATACATACATACATACATACATACATACATACATACATACATACATACATACATACATACATACATACATACATACATACACACATATACTTACAAACGCAAGCACACAAACATACACACATACATGCATGCATACATACATACATACATACATACATACATACATACATACATACATACATACATACATACATACATACATACATACATACATACATACGAACGCACACACGCACACATACATACATACATACATACATACATACATACATACATACATACATACATACATACATACATACATACATACATACATACATACATACATACATACATACATACATACATACATACATACATGTCTCACGTAATATGCCGAAATGTTTGTGATCTAGCTCGAACATCCTAAAAGATGAAATAGCTTACTTACATCGGTATATGTCCTGATAATAATTGCACTTATCTCTACTTTCATATCCACTGTTCATATATATCCAACTGCTTTTTCTGTTCGTTGGTCAGGTCATATTTTTACCTTTGGTAGTTATATTATTATATTACTAAAGATATATCAGACGCCAAAAGGTATCAACTTCTATGTTATAAAACTCAATTTTCTCGTATCAAATTTCTCTTTTCTTGTGTCAAGGTAATTTATTTGTGTACCTGTACACTAGTACTATGACAGCTGTTTACAAATCGAAATAAACACTTCTCATCGAATATCTTTTCTTGTCTGAAATCAAGTTAGTTTAAATCTGATCGTATTCGGGCTTTATGCAATTAAAACAGTTTAAATAGTACAACTGGAAAAAGGAGCAAACGAATTCTTATCGATATTTGTAATATTTTATTCGGGTGGTTGACATTGTATTTTTTAAAACGTCTCGTGATTGTGTAATTAATAAAGTTACCTACAAACTATTATTAGGAAATCTAGTAGAAAATTTTTCAAACAGAATGATATCATCGATTTTTTTAAAAATTACTTTTTATCTTCGCGCCCTTGTTTCATCTTTAACCTTATCTACAGGGTAGTATTTGGTAATCTAACACTATTCTAGGTAACGATTTGTCAGGTTGTATATTACGTTATTTCAGCACAGGAAAAAATTCCACTGTTTATACCTTATGTAAGAGTTAATGTTTAGACATGCGTATTTAATATTTTAATACATACAGTGATATACAAACTGTCTAATTGTCTCCTACCCCTTCCTATGTTTCAATGTTGTATTTATATAGCACCATTGTGCTCCCTACCACAATAAATGAATAAGGTGTGCAACATAATTCATAGTATTACGTATTTCGTTCCTATTTATCACCTACTGAATGACAAAAATGATATATAGATGTATATGTAGCTAGACCATAATGATCAGAACTTATGTCCATAATACATTGTATGTATGACTCATGGTGAGTAATACCACTACTTTAAATCTCCGGGGTCATTATAGATGTGTTTCTCTATGTACTTTTCATTTTGACCTTTAACTTATCCATTTTTAGGAGCGGATCATCTCCTTTTGGATGGCGAATCAATCGAGTGACCCTGCTTGAATAACTTATTCAGTGGTAGGTGTGAGGAATGTAACACTTCAGTTCCTGGTCTCCTTTTCGCCACCTGAAGTTTCCCTTCTCCGTTGCTTAAAAAAGTAGCTTGTAAATTTGACATGTTGCTGTTTGGATACGGCCATTACGACTGCAGTGTGTGAGGAAATCTCAGAATATTAAAGTTGTTGCTTTGCGATGTTTTGAGCCGTGCTCACTTTATTCTACTTTTTTTCACTTGCTTGCTTTGGTGGCACTATAATGATAATTAAAAGGCTGGAAATAAAGTCGCTATCAATTCTCAAATTGAGGCTGAGACTATTATTTCATAGAAATGTTCCCATGATGTTCATGTTTTGATTAATATCAAATAAAAATAATTTAAAACTGTTGAGAAGCTCTGAAAGATTATCTGCAGTAATCTTCACTTGATTCCCATACAAATCAGATTCAATGTTTCCATTATTCAGAACTAGCATATTTGTCAAATGATATAAAAACTTTAAGTGTTGTATAACATTAACACTTTTAGAACATTTCAATACTTCTAACAGAAAGTATGACCACAATAATAAAAACAGTATAAGGTTTGTATTGTCGAGATTGAAAACTAGATTGTTTAGTGGAAGATTTGATACTATAAGCCTGCCAGTTTCTTGTGTATGAGGATGTCGGTGGTATTACCGAGGAACATTCGTACGGAAGTTATGTAAAGGCATACCTGCGCTTTACCTTGTCCCAAGACATTTTTGTTATGTTGGTAAATACCATTATACAAACATTAATATATATTTGCAAGAACATGTTGTAAGTATAATGTATGGAAGAGAATACAAGAGGCATATACTTTTGGATTGAATTGTCAAGATTATTTTTAAAGATGGCACATGACTTTCTTATCGTTATTGCTGAAACAATTTAATATAAGTAACCAATTTCTAAGATCCATTAACCATATTTAAGTAGATTTCTTAACTACGTTTAGGAAGAAACGTTCCAAAATGCACATATTTAGATATGATACAATAATGATGAAGTAAATATCAGAATGCATGAAAACCGTTAGAACTAAAACTCTCAAGATGATCTGAGCGCTTAGAACATTAAGAAAAGTGATTTAGCAAGTACGTCTGCATGATTGATCTTTACCATACTTTAATATTAGACCTTGTGCATAGTTTTATTTATTAATGGAATACAATAGTCGCGTGCTCGATCTCTGCTCAATTGACTTGGTTAGCTATTTATCAAGTTACGCTATTGTTGAAGTGCAAGGCAGTGAACTAAGTGTGGTTCAAACAGTGACAGGCCGGAAAAAGAGCACCGCAATTGTTACGCCAGTGGCCCATTAAAGCGAAAGATTATTTTATAACTGGTTTACCTTCAGTAAAGCTCTTTGGTACTCGTTTAACTGGCTTATATTCATAAAACTGGCGACGAAGACTATTTATAAACTACACCTTGTCAGTTATTGCTTAAACTGTTCTACAGCTGTGCTGAGTAGCATATTCGAAGCTGTTAAAATCTATCAAAGTTATTTGTCGTATTAGTTTAGTTTAGTTAAGCCAGATTTATCTGAGAAACTTTGTCAAATACAATTACAAACATATGATCAGTGGGATTCAGTAGAAATCATAAGCTTATTAGCACTGTCTCTACAACTGTAACAAGAAAGAAAATATAACATCAATGATCTAATTGCTGACACCAATGGTTTTACAGAAAATATGCATACAGCTGCATACTAAGCATAACAATGAATACGAACCAGTTAATTGCGATTGAAATTGTTGTGAGTTCAGTCAAATAAGTAAATCTCTTAGTCATCCTAATATAATATTGCACAGCTAAAAATAATTATGTGTTGTTTTTTCCGTTAAGATAGGTGTGCCGAATAATAATGTTTCAATCGTAAAAGCGAATGGGAATGTGCATAAAATTTGATCTCAATGATTTGAATATTTATAATAGACTCATAGAAAGTAATCTGCATTCTAACGTTCTCCACAGGACCAATACTTATTATTAGAAAAATAATTATTTGTACATAGCCTAGCACGCATAAACTTAGACATTCTATCACCATCATAGTAATACAATGGGGTGTTTATTTTTGCGATTAAAGTGAATTTCAACTAATATATCCATTGGCCTCATCGATAAGGAAGAACTCTTAGGATATTAAAGCTAGATCAAAAAGACTTAGGAATATTAAATGTATGTATGCATGTATGTATGTATGTATGTATGTATGTATGTATGTATGTATGTATGTATGTATGTATGTATGTATGTATGTATGTATGTATGTATGTATGTATGTATGTATGTATGTATGTATGTATGTATGTATGTATGTATGTATGTATGTATGTATGTATAGAGCAACCACACTATTCGGTTAGAGCTATGTTTGTGTCGTCCTTTTAGTCTGCTTGTTTAAGAGTCCATATTGTGTGTTCTAAGGTTTTCTTGTGTTTCTTACCTGCCTATCCACTTCAAGGAGTGCCATATGACATAGCCACGTGATCTCTGCGCTCAATACTTCCTTCTGCTCACAGGCCTCCTGTTCCCATCTGAAAAACGTTTGGTAGCTAAGGCATTGGTGTTAAAATTTGTATCAGACAAGGTGGATTTCTCTTATATGCCCTGTGGATGTTAAATGTTAGACTTGTTGAGTAAAATGTAATGTGAAGGCTAATACTGCACACTTGTTCTTTTTCCCTTCGAAAGCCCGATTGAGACTAAGACATGTGAAAGAATGGTACCCAGCTCGTGTACGGACTAAGACCACCCTGTATATGTAGGGCGTTGTACCGGAGACTACCTCCTACAGAAGTTATATCCGTATAGGAATTTGTGAGGAATTAAATTGGACAAATAGTTCTCGTGTTGGAAATTCGTCTTCTTACCATGATGACCTGTCCACACCTTAATATGCCTTTCTTTATATATTCGATGATTTTATGTAGTCTGGCTTTGTTTGATATTGTATCTAAATATAGTATAATGTTGTGTTCTTTCCCTTTTTATTCAAACAGATTTTTTAAAAATTCTCTATTTCAGTCCTGTATTGCACTGGGCGATTATTTGTTTCGTAGTGAAATCTGCTCTCACATAAAGGGCATTTAGGGATTTTTCTGATCATGTGGCGCCTTAAAGCCACTTCCCCTTAAATCCCACATTATGAAAGTATTTCATCACTTGCTCTGTTTCTCTGCGGATTTTAACCCTAGCCCACATCTTCCAAACTTCTTTCCAATTTATCTGTTTATTTGTATATTCTACTTTCAAAATGATGTTCTTGATAATGTCTTTTCTGATCATATTGTATGTTTTGTTATAATTAGTTTCCAACAGTTGTTAATTCTCACTATAACTTAGTAGAGTAGTTTTATATGTCAATACCTACCTATTTTTTCTGTATATCTCTATCTTATCCCATATCACATATATGTAAAATTCACATTACTTTTAATCCATTTATACAAAAAATGAAATTCTTACTAAATGATATTCACACAAAGAATAATCACGTATCTTTAGAAACGGTAGAAAATTTCATTTTTATGGAAACAGAAGTAGTGTACTTGGGAGTTATCTTTTTTATGAATTTATCTCTGCTTTAGGCGCTGACGAACTTCTGTCTTTTGAGACCGACTACATTTATCTACGAACATTGGTCAAGCTGGTAATTGTATGCAAGATGTCCAAATTGAACTTCAAAACATATTTATTTAGTCCAGACAACAAAACAGTAACTTCGTCTCATTAAGGCCAGTATTTAAGTGTAATATAATGAATTTTTTTACAATCGATTCTAAGCTTCTCATTTGCTGATTGAAGGATTATGCAGTAATAGAGTATCGTGTTCTTACCGCATAATTTACAATTCTTCCAGCTCTTTAGTAGATAGACTATGGGTCACAAATATTGTATGTAACTATTATGGGAATATGTGTCACATAAATGTCCTCTTGCATACAATTGCCATACTTAAAACTGCTGAAAACGTCGATTTTAAAAATCTCAAAAAATATGAGCTTTGGCGAATGAAAAGTGTTCCAAGTGAAACAACTCTATAATGTCTTGCCAATTCCTTACTTTATGACTTCCCTTCAAACAATGTAAATGAGCACTGCTATCAATTTGAAGAAATCAATAGATACAGCGAAAGTAATTATTAGATCTGAATTCTGCTTTTACTCCAATAAATGTCACATTACATTTTCTTTATTTTCTTTTCTTCTACCTTGCACCACCAACACCACCATCACCACCACAGCCACCACCACACCAACCGCTTCGACTGATATTGCTATTCATTTCTTACAACTGGCAATACTTACAATTCAAGTGTTTTCGCAGGTGGGTGAGAAGTCTTTTCATGGTCCAATGTATAATCAAGTATACTCTATAAAAAATATTGTGTAAACATGGTATGTATAATGCTGCAGTATATTACGTGGTAACAAGACCTCGAAAAAAAGAACTCGGCTTTCATCAGATCGTGATATCGGCATGATTTTTCTACGTATATAATATCGAACATGTTTTCTGGATTATCGACTTAATCTATTTAAGAAGTTTTCTCGCAGTGAAGAAATGCACTAATTAGACCCTGTAGTTTCACACTTGAAAACGACAAGAAATATAATTAAATCTGTTAAGTTTCAATGATTTTACAGCTATAGATTAATTTGTCAAGCACTTTGGCAATCAAATAGTTCAAATTTTATAAATCTGCATAATATTTTTCTCAAATAAATGTCTATTTGTTTAATGTCTTAGTAGCTATATTGCACTGTACATGATTCTTAGCACTAAACATATAAAACTGACAGGCGGCACCTAAAACAGGAAGCTACTAAAAGTGGCAGGTACTTTAAGCCCTTATTTTGCCACAAACATTACAAATTTATAAACTGATAAAATTTATCAATCTTAAAACATTATTTGAAGATAAAATATTATTGATTAATATTTAAGGAACTTGAAGTTGCAAATGATATTTTAAAAATTATTTACCCTCGACTTCATACGCACGTGCTTATGAAGTCACGGATGGTTATAAAATAGCCATTATGTGCTAAAATTTGAGCTATATTTTTACAATCAACTTGATACTTAAGCATAATATAAAGGTATGAGTTAAGAACCTATTAAAATATGTCATTTTTTGTTGTAGCATGTTAGCCATGTGAAAAACAAGATTAGTCAGTCAGCGTTCATACCTTATCTGTATAACATATCACGTATCAATCAACTGCATCCAAAAAGGCATTTCTACTTAATGAAGAAACAAAATTATTTTGCTACTAAAAGAGGCTTTCTTATGAAATAACTATCGCTATAAATGATGAACTTTTTACGGATAAGTTTTCCTCTGACATGTTTAAGGACTACATGAAGACAACATTATTTACTATCATGTCTTCAAAATATAAAGCCAAAAGTAGGATTGGGACTGATTTGAGCCCCAAGTTAGCCATAAATTTAAATGATTTTAAAAGAGTTTGTGTTTGAAATGAACGTATGTTTGTATAACAAAAACTCTCAAATTTTGCAAACCTTTTACATCTTTAAATAAATACAAGCAAATTTCACACGTGTTGCCGTTTGTATTCCTTTTAACAAAAGAAAACGAAAACGCATTCTTTTTCCCTCATCTCTTATGTCCGTCACTGAATGAGCCTAAAATCCTTAACTATCCAGTATCATGTCCCCCCCATTTTTGAAAAAACCATGACATTAAAAAACAGAGTATATTGTATTTTTCTTTGTAAATTCATTTCTTTCATCCAGTTTTGAGACGGTCTTTGCGTAAATCTGGATATTTTGATGATGGCAGGTAAGTCAAGGCTAATGAAGAAAATCGTCAAATATTAACAACAACAAGCAGTATTTGAGCTTTTAATATAACTATATTAACGGGGCATGACAGATAAAGAATGATGGTAGAAATAACGATCTTTTTAAAATTACCTTGTTGATTTTAATTAGTATGTATCAATTTAAATCGTTAGGAGGTTGTATTTTACCTTTGCTTGAATTTGCAACATTGGACTACGATAAGCCTTATCAAAGTACTTTAGTACACAGCTTGCGCTCCATGCAGTTAGCAATGGAGACAAAAAATAAAATAATTGCGTAATAGTTCTAGATGAAGTATTTATTAAAAGATGGGATCTGTTGCATAGTTATAAATTATATTCAATTTTGTAGTGAAAGTAAATGTAGAAAAATTATTTTGTTCCTAAAGGAGAATAGAATATTTTAGGACATAATTAGCATTACTTGAAGGAACCTCACAAAGCTCTCTCTCTCTCTCTCTCTCTCTCTCTCTCTCTCTCTCTCTCTCTCTCTCTCTCTCTCTCTCTCTCTCTCTCTATCTATCTATCTATCTATCTATCTATCTATCTATCTATCTATCTATCTATCTATCTATCTATCTATCTATCTATCTATCTATCTATCTATCTAATCTATCTATCTATCTAATCTATCTATCTATCTATCTATCTATCTATCTATCTATCTATCTATCTATCTATCTATCTATCTATCTATCTATCTATCTATCTATCTATCTATCTATCTATCTATCTATATATATATATATATATATATATATATATATATATATATATATATATATATATATATATATATATATATATATATATATATATATATATATATATATATTTCTTACATTATCATCAGAGATATTCAGCAAGTAAAGGTAATATATATATATATATATATATATATATATATATATATATATATATATATATATATATATATATATATATATATATATGTGTGTGTGTGTGTGTGTTTGTGTGTGTGTGTGTGTGTGTGTGTACTTGCCCTAAAATCAATGTCTCTTGAAATACCACAGATTCAACTGGATGCTTTCAATTGTTATTATCTAAGACAGTCTTGTTTATCATTCCATTAATTGCTGATGTTGATTGGTACAAATCTTTTTCTCCATTCATGTGTGTGTGTATGTGTGTGTGTGTATGTGTGTTTGTGTGTGTGTGTGCTATAGAGCGGGCGATGGTCAGCTTAATATGTAACACAATAATATCATCCAAAAACTCCTTGTCGGAAGTTACTATAATTCCCAATGACTGTTTGTGTCTTAGAATGTTACTGAGCATTTTGAAATTCCAGTGAATAAACTTTGAGTAAACAATTTCACCTAGATGAAAAACTAAATACAACAATATGACTGATTCTGATGCAAGCAATCCACTAATGTTGGACAATCTCGATACTTAAATGTAGTTAAGTGATATATAGACTAGAGCCACAACTCCAGTAAATTACAATGATTTAATTTAAAAAGAAACTCAGTAATAGTAAATGTCGAACTAATGAGGCTCGAATTATATAGTTTATTGAGAATTGTTCCTACAAACCAAATTATTACGTGTGTGTTCGTTCACTTTTATATAAGCTTCTCAATGGTCCCTGTCTTGATTATCCTTTTTGTTTGTCTGACTACGCATTCCTTCAGGGAACGCCTTTCATTCGAAGCCATGAAATCTGCCTCAATATCGAGGTCTACTGTTAAATATCAGACGCTTTTGTTGTTTTTTTTTAAAAAATTATTTGACATTTTTTTATCCACACAATTTGGACCCAAACGACACGTTCACTGTTGGAATATATTGATTTTATTAAAAATAGAGAGCTATGATTTCTCGTTATCCAAAATAATTATTCTCAGTTATTATCCTTTAAATGCGCAAGTTATGAAGAATGACCAACATAATTAAGTGATTCAAAATAATGGAATTATATTAAAATATTATTCAATAAGCGATTTTCAATTAATACAATTAATTTATAATAAATTAAAATATTAAAATGTACGATTCAAAATGAGATGCTAGTTAAAAGTTTTAGTCTTAAAACTAAATAAATATATGAGAGAATGATAATAGCTGTATAAGATTATGAAACGAATATTCAATAACACATTAGACAAAAAATTATTTATTGTGAATATTTAAGGTTTTTCAAGGATATTCTCTCTTGACACATATGTTTTTTTATTACGAGAAGATGAATTACATATTGATTAATGTAACCTTTAAGTTTGAATTATTTGTTTAGAATGTCGCGCAAGCTGTTGCCAATAAAAGCTCTTTTAAGAGCGTCTTGACATGTCTGCGAATGCATGCCACATGCACATTGGGGATATGTCATTAAGATTGTAATTCAAGAAGGTATACTGTCAGGTTCACTTGTAGCTTGTTTCTGCTTAGTTTTAACGCCTGACCATATAGAGTATAGGATGAAGATACTACTGAGACATATTTTGAGGTAAGTTGTTATAAACAGAACGGAACATATTGACTCTTAGATTCCTAGGTTTAAATATTGCGAGACAGATTAATCAGTTCCACCGTGTGAGTGATTTGACGTTAAAGAATCTGATATGAATATGTTCGTCTAAAAAGTAATTCTACATTTAATTTTCCTATTACCAAACTTTCATCATATAGAATGCCATGCAGTTTTTGATTCCAAGTATTAAACCATCCGAAGTATTATCTAACATGTTTCTGGCAATATTATCAAATTAGCTTTCTTGCAAGGGAAATATAAAATTAACTATGTTATTAAGCATTACAGCCCAACAAAAAAGCAAATTTGTTTTTAAAAAATGTATACACTCGGAATATTAGGTCCTAGTGACTCTTTTTGTGTTGCAATGTGTATTAGCTGCGGAATTATATAATGATATTACTGACATAAAGTCTACATATAAAATAGCTTAACGTTTTGCCTTAGTGGTTACGGTCAGCCATAGAACAAATATGAGAGATGTTCTCTCGATGAATTTCCGTTTGACACTTTTCTAATAATTTACGTATATTGTCTATTTTAAATCCAGAAACGAGGCAATGTTTCATATTTAAAAATAACACTAATTAAAGACTTGATGAGGAAGATGTTGAAACGCTATTGCTTCTTCTAGGAAGATATAAACATATTTGGGCAGTCGAAGAACGAAAACTAAAGGCTTAATATATATATATATATATATATATATATATATATATATATATATATATATATATATATATATATATATATATATATATATATATATATATATATATAAACCTTTTAATTAGTGTGTATCTTCTATAGCTCTGGTAAATGTCCTCAAACATTTTGAGAGGAACGAAGTTCGTTTATAATCCTGCCATTCCCTGCGCATTCAAATCGGCAATTGCTAGCGTGCAATGTGATTTAACGAAGGTTTTCATACATCGGAATATGCAAAGATTCTATTCCATGCCATTTGTTTTGAAGTGAGTTGTAGATGTTTATATCTCTATAATATTTATTTAACGTTCAGTTTGCTGGTTGAATATCTGGTAACATAATAAATATCAGAGATGAATGGGAGCCATAAGGAGATTTTGGCCTCAAGGAATGAGCAAGGGCTTAACAAAATTTGAAAGAAATTGTTTGAAGAAAAGAAGCAGAGATAGACGAGGCAGATAAAAACATTACGAATACATCAAAATTACATTACATGGAAAGTTGAGAGACAATGAATATCCACAAAATTCAAATATTTGTATCGTTATTTCACCGCTTATATGAACACAAATGACGTTTCATAATAATGAAATGATCACAGGGAGAACCACAATGACTGCTACTATTTTGAGTCTTTTGCTTTTCTCAAATTTTTTTTTTTATAAAAAATCAATATAGTACATATCAAATAAATACAAACTGTTTCTCTTACAAATAATGGTAGTTTTAATTACCTCTAGTTATTATTGTAGTTGCAAAGTACGGGCCAATCCTGCCAACCGGTCTTTGTATGTGTAACCTATTTGCGAGGCACAGTTTAATTTGGCAAGACCTCTTTTAACGGTTGTGGTCAAAGTTTCAGAGTGTAACCTTAGCTTACCTACAATGCATATCATATTAATATGCTATTATTATAATAATTTATGGAAAATACACAATTATGATATTTAGTCCTTGTATCACGATGTCCGTCATTTTTGCACTGGTATGAGAATTTCGTATTTAGTGATTGTACACGTTTACTTTTGTTAACATGGTTGAACTATGACTGTATTGGTGTATGCAATTATTGCTTTGATACAGCAACATCGGTCACCTGCATCAAGTGTACATGACTGTTCAATTGTTTAAGACTTACATTATCATCATAAAGATAAAGTTCACATAAATTTGAGATGTTGTTATTATGTTCTTTTTCTTTTCATAGATGATTCTTGTAGTACTCGAGCATCTTTTGTTATGTATCTAATGTAATTATTATTCAAATATTGTGTCCCATGCAAAATTTGTTGTTTTTTATATTACAATACAAGGCATACCATATAAAACACTGAATGGTAATATGGTTTTCCATGCCTGGAGCGATTGGTTAATTTGTGTCACATGGTGTTCGGGGAGGTTATAAATAGGGATGCGCTGACATTGTTGGCCGGACAACTGACGAGTACAGTAGGAGCATAATTGCAAAGTATGATTCATAAACGACTAGGTATTGTCTATCCTTTTATTGTCTGATGCATGCATTTCCTCATAGAACGACTAGGTATTGTCTATCCTTTTATTGTCTGATACATGCATTTCCTCATAGAACGACTAGGTATTGTCTATCCTTTTATTGTCTGATGCATGCATTTCCTCATAGAACGCCGTGTATTCCGAACAAAAAAATGAAATCAGCCTCAATACCACTGTAAAATATATTTTGTTGAAGGAGGAATAGATATTTACCGTTTATTTATCAATACAATTTGCACCTATATCTAACTAAACTGGTGAAAAATAACCTTTCATAAATGATCAAGAGCAATGAATTCTCAGTATCCAAATTATTATAACTATCCTTTAAATATGCAAGTTACAAACAATGAATATAATTTTTTATCAAATCTATATATGGTATTAAGGATTTGCAATTAATATATTAATTTACAATTGATTAAAACTATTTGAGTCAAAATGAGAAGCTACTTCAACCTTCTGAAGAGAGAATAAAATCATTGTCTTCGTAGCAATTAGTGGCTAATACTCCTGTTACTTGATAAGAACCTATCATATCTGGAGGGGCAGGACTTTCCTCCTCCAAGCTTACATCACATTCAAAAGAAGACAAACAGCTCTATCAGATTTTGCAAGCAATATTCACTAATACAGTAGGTTAATGTCTTGTGTATCGGTAACATACAAAGCTTGTTAAAGGACATTTTCTTGACGCAGATGTTTATTTATTACATGCTGTTTTACGTATTGATTAATATAACAATAAAGTTTGAATTATTTGTTTAGGAAAATCGCTTAAGCTGCTTGTGTAAATATTACGCTTTTTTAAATGACGTGCTCCGGAGATATCTGCGAATGCATATCACATACACGTTGAAGACATTACACATTTTAATTCAGCAAGGTATTTGTCAGGTTCATTTTTAGTTTTAATTTTCCCTTAACGTTTGGCCATAGAAAGTATAGGATGAAAATACTACTGCGACATATTTTAAGGTAAGTTGAAATACATCGATCAGTCAATATTGTCCCTGAAGTCCTGAAGTAAACTAATTTCAATATAGATGAATAGTTCTCACTGTAGTAGTGATACGAATGGTTAGTCCAAAAAGTCATTGTACATTCTATTTGAATCGACGGCATATACAAACCCATGCAGTTTTTGATACCTGCTGCTCAGTAGTGAACCATCCTAAGTTTTATCTCACACATTTCTGGTAGCTTTAACAAAACAAACCGCTTTCTTGCAAGAGAAATAAAATAATATGTAATTAAGCATCACAGATCAACTTATTAATCGTTTAGTTTAGAACAAAATTATACCGTATAACAATAGGTTCAAGTGGCTATTCTCATCTTGCAATGTGTATTACCCGCTGAATTATGTAACGATATTAATTATATAAAAACTACCGTTATAATACTTTTAAGTTTTGCCTTTGTCATTATGGACACCTCTAATAAGAGATGTATGTATTCTCGATGAATTTCCTTGTGACTTTTTTCAATTTATTTCACAATTTTTTCTGCTTTTCAATCAATTTCTAATTTAAACACAAAAGCGAGATTCTATTCTATTTTAAATAAATATTCAAGATTAAAGAATTGATGAGGTAGATGTTTCAACCCTATTGCTCCTTCTAGGAAGAGGTCGAGATCAAAGACCAAAAGCTTCCACAAAAATGCATAGAAGTATGGACTTTTTGTATCCTTTTTTCCCTGTACATTCTATCATCGACCTTTTGGCCGTCCACATTAGGAAATAACTTACAAGGTTAAGACAATTATATGTATAAATACCAAATCTATTTATGTTGACGTTGCTATAGCATGAGGGTTTATACATTCAAGCATTCGCATTGCAGTTGAAAACACAACGAATAGCACGTATTTGTGATTCGTGTATATATTTTAATAGCTCAGGGAAGGGTCATTAACTTTTCTAGAGGCAATATGGGGATTTATTTACCTGCCATTCTGTGCGCCTGCGAATTAATAATTGCTAGCGTGCTTATATCATTTCAAGAATGGTTTGATAGACCGCAATATACAAGGACTCTATTCCATGCCATTTGGTTGTAGTGACTTGTATATCTTTACGTCTCTTTAACGATTAACTTTCAGTATGATGATGTGGTGAAATGAAAATAATTATCAAAGCGACAAAAATATGGAACATGGTGAATTATATTGCAGATTCCAACATAGTCAATACTAAAGTTGAAGAGGAGTCAGAAAGAGATTTTGGAATTAAGTGACAAGATAATTTTAAAAGTATAAAGAAACTGTTTGAAGAAAAGTATTAGAGAACGACGAGGCAGAGAAAAACGTTAAGAATACATCAAACTTTCATGACATGGAGAGCTGAGAAAACATGAATAAACAGAACGTACACATACTTTTACAGTTATTTCTCCGTTTATGTGAAAAAGAAGGACGAGTCATAATATTCTATTAACCACGGGTACAGTCATAATAACTCCGAAACTATTTTCAGTCTTTTTCTTTCATCAATTTCGTTTTTGATAAATATAGTACATATTAAATGAATACGAACTATACATCACAATCGATTGTTGTTATATTACCTCTAATTTTTAATAACTGGCAAACAATCAGCCAATCGTTGCAACCGGTCGTTGCCTGTGTATCCTATTGGCGATGATCAGGTTCATTCGGCAAGACATTTTTGAAAGGTTTGTTCTAAAGATTTTAGAGTGTACTGTATAGTCTACGTGCTACACATATATTAATATGCTACTATTATGTGTAAAGTATTAAAAATAAACCCATATGTATGAGAAGCAACTATAAGAAGTCCTTGTATCGCGATTTCCGCCATTTTTGACCGAGTTTTTATTTTGAGATTAATAACGTTCACGTTTGATAATATGGTTAGAATATAGACGTATTGGTATATACAATTTATGCTTTGCTACGACAATAGTGGTCATCTGTAAGATATGCATTACCCTAGTGTCAATTTTAGAGTATTAAATTATATAATATATTTTAAGTTCATATAAATTTAAGCTCACAAGATATTCTTGTAGCTCTATTTGATTATTTCCACAGATAAACCATGTGTTACTCAAATACTTCTTGTCATGTATTTTTATGTGATCATGTTCTCATATTTATGTCCGTTAACTTTACATTGTATTGTACGTATGTGCACGCCACATGTGTCTGAAGATAATATTGTCTATTAGGAACTACTTTGTAAACAAGCCATGGACACGTGTGTAGTATACAATTTAGACTTTAGTTGATTAAATCTGTGAATGTTCTAAAGCAGCTGTTTTGTTCATTTGCAAGTATAGACGATAAAGTTAACAATATTGATCCGTCTAATGAATCAGACAAGAAACTTGAAAAAATCAAACGAATGATCCTGATATTCGCAATTTCAACAATGAAGGTGAGACACGCAGTAATTGAAAATATCGTTCTGATCATTGAAACAAATATTTAACAGCAAATTCATATCTTTTTGCAATTAAAACGGTTACAATTATGATGCGTACTCTCTAGGATAAAAATAGCATAAAAAGCATGTTGAGGCTAAGGGCTATCCCATGTCTGAAACGTATCGTTTTACAGTTTTCTAAACACAACATTCGAGTACAAATGGCAGCAAAAGATTTTTCGAAGGAAACTAAAAGTCTCATAGCCGATAATAAAAGATGACAAATAGTTTCTGCTCGTAAATGGAGTGTCAAACAACAGCTGCTTTTCAATTTTCCTCGTATAACTATTTTGATACAATGTTAGGCTAGCAATAGAAGAAACACTGTGAGATGCAAGTTATTCCCGGGGTCCCTTCAAAAGCGAGTTGCAAATGACAGAGCATAAGCATGTTTTCTTTAGCTGGTAATACAAATTGCAATATATATAAATAAATAAATAATTACATTTATGCACATACTTCTCAACATATAAACAAACTCCATGCGTATTTATTTACAATATGACTAAATTTCAATTTCAACTAGACCAAAACGGCAATTCTTTTTAAAACTGATGCAGGGAGCGAGACTAAGTTAAAAGGTCACTGTGGCGGATATGTGTGTGCATGAATACTATTAGTGTGTATTGAATCTAAGGTTCTGAATTTATTTTGAATATTTAAGGATATTTTCAATATTTTTGTTTTGTAACCTCGTTTATTATTAATCATTACGAAGTGAAACAAATGGAACATAAAGTAAAAAGGTTACTGCATTTCTGTAGGAGAAGATGACCTCGTTTTTTTTTTCTTCTGAAAAATAATGCACTCCCCATGTTCGTACAGTTTTTTCAGAAAACCTCATTCATATTTTGACATGCAAATACAATGACATATAATTATTATAATGTTGAGATTGTATACCATGCACACTGTATTGTTTATAACGCAATACCATGTATACCATACAAGACACTGATTGGTTATATGGTTTTCCTTGCCTATAGTGATTGGTTAAATTGTGTCGCATTGTGTCCGGGAATAGTTATAAATAGGCGTGCGTTGTTTTTGTTGGCCAGACATCTGACGAGTACAATCAAAGCGATAATTCAAAGTTACAGAAAAGTAAAGACTCAAGTTAGCATATTCACCGTCTTTGTCGATAAGTCACTACAATATCAAATACAAAATTAAAAATAGATTTATTCAAAAACAGATTGGAAAGGTTTTCACGAACCATATATGATACCTCACCTTCATCTAGTTTACTAATGTTAGAGTTTTAGAAAGTGAGCGTTACAGCAGCAGGAAGGGTGAACCCTACAACTTTTTGCTCGACCCCGTAAGCAAAAATAAGGGTTCCTACAGAGGCTGAAAACAAGGTCAGTAACGTTAAACCAGCGCCTCTAACTTGTCTATATACGGTTACCGGTAATAAATCGTTTTAGTTAGCTCAGTTTTGTTAAACCATTATTGACTATTTTTTTTTTTATGGAATGTCTCGTCACCCAATTTTTGTATTTCACCCTCCCTGCTGCTTTGAATTAAACATCAGTATAGATATTATTAATAAATGAGTATTGGAGAACCACATTCAGCTAGATTAGCTCAAGAGCGACTAAAGGCAATTAGAAAATATTCACCCGTTCGTAATTTAGTTAGACAACAACTACAATCTCGTCAAGGATCTCAAGTTGAATTTCAGGAGGAAAGAAAATAATTATTTCAACCTATCACTGAGACTACTAAAGGTATTCTACCGGTGTTAGCGAATACCACTGAAGCAACTGGAAAAAAATAGCAGAAAGAACCAAACAAAAATAATTTTACGTGGACTTCAAGGCAAAATATCTACTGCGATGCCAGTCCCGGAAATACCTGAGGATGAAGATCAACCTGGAGGTGCTTAAGCACCAGCTTGCTAATAAAAGAATCCTGCAATAAGTACTGCTGAACTCACAAAATTTGATGAAAATATTATCAAGCCAATTAATAACTTGAACCATGATCAACTAGCTGAGTTTGCTTTGGATGGTTTTAGTCGAAGAAATACATTAATGAAACCTGATTACGCTAAAGATACTAAAAACAGTGAACAATAGCGAAAAGTATTATATCGCATACGTATGGATTTGGAACGTGTTAGAAATGATGATCCATTATATCAGAGTTATGTTAGGACAATTAATAAATTAATCGAATCGAGAAAAAAGGAGGAAAAATATAGTAAAAAAACAAAAGTAACAAATATTCCAGAACAACAACAAAAAACCCATCAAAACCATTCGAGGAATCTCTTCGTGAGTATCCAGAGTTACCAAAATCACGAATACCAATTCTATCTCCTAAACCAAGTAAACCAACTCCACCGAAACCAAGTGCAGAGGAAGAGGAGGAATTTCAATACGATCCTGGTGCAACTGGAAGTGGTCTAGGAAGTGGCCTTATTACTTGTCCTAATAATGTCCATGCTGATGTTGATCGACTAGAAATCCTCACCAGGGGGAAAACGATCTGGTAATAATTACACAGAAATCGTTAATGAAGCAGCTGATATTCGCAAACAATTATTTATAGGTGGTATTATTGATATTAATGTGAATCGGTCCCTCATTAATTAAATTGACGATGACTACTATAGGGACTAAATCACTGGATTGAGTATGTAATTAAATACAGTTATCATAATAAAATGATCGTACATAGTACTCAACGTGGACCAGCCATGGCTCGGGAAGTAAATTCTCGCTTACCAATATACAAAACAATCTACGGAGATGGACTAGGTGATGTTGTTCAGGGTCTCTTTAAAATGATAGCCAAAAAAGCAATACCGATTGCAAAGCAACTGAGAATGACAGTTATTGATATTGTTCATGAAAAAAGGTATTAATGCAGATGGCAATGTTGCTGGCAAAGCATTCTCAGCAATCAAAGATAGACTAGCACGATTAATACGACAAAAACTTCAACCTGTAAAAATTACCTAGCACTGAAAAAATGCCTGCAAATATCAGTAAAATATAAACCAATCTGCTAATGAAAAACTAGCAGAGTTGGCTGATGTACCATTATCAGAAAAAGAAAGAAGATATAACCGCTAGACTGATAGCTGGAAGTAGTCTCACTTCTCGAGGTAATAAAGATGTTCAAGCGCATATCTGATCCAGCGTTTGACATAGATGCACCAGTACTCGAGGATGAGTCTGTGCGAGATTATCAATATTATTCTTATCAAGCACGAGTTCCAAATTAACCTGGAAGGATCGAACTGAAAGTGCAGGAAACAAGCAGATATTTTCTACCCGCTGATGCATTTACTGCAGTAAAAGGTGAAGTTATAAAAGAAGGTGATACTAAATACGCTGCTAATGATAGTGTTGGTTTTGTTAATAATAGCATTATGGCATTGTTTGACTAGTAAGAGGCGCTGGTTTAACGTTATTGACATTCTTTTTCAGCCTCTGTAGGAACCCTTATTTTTGTTTACCGGGTCGAGCAAAACGTTGTAGGGTTCACCCTTCCTGCTGATGCTACACAATATCTATAGCTCTTATTTATTTATTTATTTATTTATTTATTTATTTATTTATTTATTTATTTATTTATTTACTATTGCTGAATTTTAAATGATCTTATGTTAATGATTCAAACACTCTCAATCTCAGATCTAGTTTTACCTTTTCTAGCACGACACCATCCTTTCCATTGCACAGGTATGTGTAGTACCATTAATGACAGATTTATGTTTCATTACATAAGCGGCTCTGTCTCAAAATATGAGGGATATTTTAAAAAAGAGGGAGACAAATCTACGAGTAAAATGCGCTAATGCAATTTGCCAGCTAAATGTTCATGTAAATATCGGCACCAAAAAATAGGCGTGTCTGAAAGGATTAATTTTCATTGATATGCAAAAGATTGAACGAATGTGTTGTTTCATCATGACGCACGATATGGGATTGAAATCAAAGTATTAAAAGCACTTAAATATAAAAAAGCAAACCATGATTATGGATAAACAAGCTTGGTATCTGCAGAAAACAAGGAAACTCATATAAAAGCAAACTCATTATCAGTACCTGCATAGTATTGCTCATTTTCAAACACACAACTAACACACATTCAGCACTTCCAATCTTTGCCATAAAAGTCTAAATCCGGGACAATTATATTCAGACTACTACGTTAAAAACAAAATCCATAACGTCTAAATTAGTCTAATTAATTGTGCTTCTTACATGCACATGATTGACAATTTTGTATTGTAATGAGTTATAGTTAAATATATATATATATAAAAATAAATAAATATATATATATATATATATATATATATATATATATAAATATATATATATATATAAATAAATAAATAAATAAATATATATATATATATATATATATATATATATATATATATATATATATATATATATATATATATATATATATATATATATATATATATAAAACTTGCATTGTCTGTCGGCGGTTATCTATGATGAATATTATTTATATCTGCAGTGTGTGATTGACATTGGTCAGTAATTGAGTTTAAGACCAACTCACATCTTTTTGTCTTTGAATTTGGTAAACAGCATATTAAATTCTAACATTTTTGATTTACATAACAGTGTATGTATCTTCTTCTCTTCTTATTCTTTGCACCACCACCACCACAACAGCTTTTACTGTTACTACTAGTACTTCTCCATAATACTTGCAATTAAGTGTTTCTTCATATGCATGAGAAAGGTTATCATGCTCTAATATAAAATCATGTATGCTGTACTAAAAAGTTGTATAAACATGGTATTTATAAAGTTGCAGTGTTTTAAGTTATAATAAGACTTGGAAAGAACTCATCTTTCATCAAATCGTGATATATGAATGATTTTTCTCCTAGTATAATGATCGAATATGTTTAATGGATAACAGAAGTCAAACATGAAAATAAGATATTATTTCGAAACTATTGTCTAAATCTATTCAAGAATTTTTATCTAATACCGAAGAAAACTCATTACATAGATCAAACAATTTTACGCTTAAAACGGCAAGAAATATAGTTCATTATATTAAAACTTTAATGTCTATGCAAACTAGATATGTTTCAGAGACGTACTTTTCGAAAAAGTTGACATAATCCATTTAAATTTCACTCTAATAATTGCATAAGTCTCAGACCCACCTTCGTAAGGATCTGATTAAATGAACTGAAAGCTTATCGTGGTTTATCTAGACGGTCTTCAACTATATATTGATGTGTAGCACATAGGTGATAAAATAGTTCAAATTTTATAACCTTATTTGCTACAAATGTACGTTTGTTCAATGTCTTATTACCTCTGTAGTATTAAACATGTTTCTTAACGCTAAACAGAAAATACTGACAGTCCACACATAAACCAGGGAGGAAATTTGCTAAACTCACACCAAAGTCCGTAACAGAGAGAATCCCTCCACGCGTAGTGGGTGCGACAGGATTGCGGCTGGCTGGACAGAACTTCTTTTATATGCATTAAAGTCATGTATACACTTTCGTGTTTTATGACTATTAGCCCTGAAAAGGGCTAGTGGCCTCCCCCCATCCGGGTCCGGGCTCACCAGTGTCTAGTGCTGACACTTTTGTCTAAGCCCCGGGCTGGGCTGCGTTTCTTCCGGGGTGTGTGTGCTTGTAGTCCCGGTCTGGTCTACTTTCCCCTCGGAAGGACGCAGGGCCTCAGAGCTTGGCCCCTAACTGACCCTCAATTAAGACATTTTATTCTGAACTCGACTAGTCGCTCCCAAAATGGCAGACACGCAAACCATCCTCCTACCCCCCGCTACTCCCCCACACCAAAGACCCAAGAAGTTTACCCTCCTAACTTTATTTCAGTTAGGGGGTTTATGATCAAATGTAACCAGTATTGCCTACGGGTGTCCTTATATCAATAATGTGTAAGCCACCTGTGCAATTGTTCTAATATTCCTGAGTTATGAATTTGGAATAAATGTTTGTAATTGGAATTTTGCATACTTGGCGTACTTATAATGTTTGTAAAAAAAATTACCAATCTTTAGGCGTTTGCCGCCTATTTATTAGACTTATCACCGCTTTGGTTTGTATGGTTGTGTAATTTTGACCGCCTTGCCAAAGAATTTTGTTTGGGCCGTAAATCTTCAGAGCCAAAGTGAAGACATAAGTTGTAGGTTTTTCGTTTCGAACAGTTGGCCGCGCGGCCCGGGCTGTTCATCGCTAATCGTTTGTCCGTACCAGGGTTGGGGTTTTGAGAGAGCAGTGCGGAGGTGGTTAGTACTGCATGGTCTCTTGATTTGTTTTTGAAGTGTAGTCTGTTTGTGAGCGTGCTGGGTTGGGCTTTTGGGATGTTAGCTGGAGCTGTCTAAATATCCCTTTTTGATTGGAAGGCAATTTTGTGCTTTTCTTTATTGGCAATAAAAAATTAGTAGTCTTTTCGTTCTACCCTTAGGGTAGTGTTGGTACTGCTTCCTTGGGTTGTCGTACTTTGGCCGTACCGCATCACCCCTCTGCTTCTCTGTTGAATCCGCCATCTTGTTCTAGTTGTAGCTACCTCCATCCCTCGTTGTATCTAGCAGGAGCTGGCTGTATCCCACCGCCTTTCATGTTTGAGAATTGGTCAGATCCAATTCTCCGCTTCGGACATATACTGGTAGAGCTTTCAGTATATTGGCTGTATATGATGTTATGTAATCTTTTCATTTTATCCCCCTATCGTTAAAACGACTATGGGGATTCTGTGTTTATTTTGGGTCTTGGTCGGACCCAAGACCCCGTTAGCTGACTCCCTTTGCCTTTTTCATATTTGAGAATTGGTCGGCTCCAATTCTCCGCTTCGGACATATACTGGTAGAGCTTCCAGTATATTAGTTAGCATGCTGAAATGTAATCTGGCTGGACAGAACGCGTGATTAAAATATATAAATATATTGGCAATTAACAGCGCTTAAACCTCCCAAAAATATTCTTACCTGACATCGCTTTATGTGATTTGTTCCTAGTCATGTACTAGAGGGGTGCAAGTTGTCAGAAAGAAAGTGAACGAAAACACAGGGTTCTATATTATTAACTTGTTGGATGAGATTGTAAAATTGAACGTGCATACAGCAGCCGACTCTTTTTCAACATTGATAGAGTAGAAAGGAAGATAGAAATTAAAAATACAGCATTTCCTATATCTGCCGTGCAAATGTTACGAAGTCAGAGTATGTGGGTATATAATAAAAATAACGAAAAACGTTGTGTTTGATGCTGGCCAACCAAACATTTTCTGTGTATTTGCAGCATGACCTAACTATATTGATAAAATCTATAGAGTAAACGTGCTACAAATAATAAGACATGACGTAAAATACAGAAATATTTTGAGCCTGCAACCGCTTTAAACAGAAATACAGCAAATAGAGCTTGCTGCATTTCTGGCAGCTATGAAAAGGCGTGAGGGCAAAGAACAAAATATGACCAGCATCAAAGAAAAGAAAATTTCAATGTTGATCAAAATTGACCCGATGAATTCTGTAGTGCTGAGGCAGTAGAGCACCCTCATACTAACCGGTATTTAGAATTTATCTTACATGTATGGAGGATAGGGCAGAAACTTTAAAACGTAGAAACTTTAAAACGTATGTGCTCACTTCCGGAATGCGCTGTTGGTCAACCGGATCTGATAGACTAACTTCATACACTCGTGGTGGTCGGATAGGCAGATTGATACATATCAGTTATGGGTCGAGTGAATTATACCACAGCCAAGCACAGCAGATGTCCAGGAGTCTAGGTCTGTGAAACCCACACGACCTGTAAGAGAAAGTAGAAAAACATTGAGGAATCGGCGATCATAGAAATATTGATTAAAATGTTACGAAGTAGAGATCATTTAGCCTAACTCTATGCATTTCTTAATTGCATATAATCTTCAGCAGCCATATTCTCTTATTTGGTTTTCAGTGAAACTTTGTTTGGCCGCCTCAGAGGTGGGTCCAATTAGGAAACTACGGGTCTTAAAATGATTCGAGTGAAATCCATAAAGGCAAAACAATCTTCTAAGTTCAGTACTAAATTTTACTCTGGAAAGTGGTTGCCCATTTTGGTTAATAAAAACGGCCCTAGACTATTATCACTGAGAGTTAGTTACGCTATCGGACATGTGGCAGGATTTTGTTCAGCATATGGTTGTTCCGAGCCGTGTTTGAAATGTCGAAAAGTGATTGCAATATTTTTGCAGAAATAGTGACTAGAGATAATTGTATCAAATTGTCATTCTGAATTTCATTTGTTTGCACTGTAATCTATCCTGTTCTGAGAAAGGCATGATAAGCTAATGTAAACATGGACGAATACAATTTGTGCACAAATCCATCTGCAGAAACAAAAATGAATATCTAACATGTCGCATATTTCTTGTTGATTAAGTGTGCTATGAAAAGTTCCAATAAGGTTATTGAAACATGGCCAGACAACTCAATCAAGGTGTCCGATATGATGTCTTGATGTAGCGTCCACTTCCTTTTATACGAGGCTTGTTTATCTGGGAGTAGGATGCTTTTAAGCAATTGGTCAAGCGCATTCTATAGCTGGGTAAGGTTGGATGAAGCGAAATTCGATGAGATGTGAGACCGCATATGGATCCATGGAGTGAAAGCTCGAAACCTGTTGGCGAGAAAACTACTGTTGGAAGGTAGAGGTAATAGTACCTATGATGCATTGCACCACCTTGATAGTAATTTTATTTCAATCCATATGTACAAGTTTATTACAATTTTCTAGTTTGTCCGTTGGTAGGTGAATCAATTCGTAGCCGAGTTACACGATGGTTGTAAACGGTGCAATTATTTCATCCGCAGCCATAGGAACGAAGATATCGGCACATATAGTCATTGATCGATCAAGCTTATGCTCCCACTGGACACGAGTTGCATCTAGTATTAAACAATCGTCAAAATATGAGTCATGTAATACACACACACACACACACACACACATATATATATATATATATATATATATATATATATATATATATATATATATATATATAACTACATATATTACACACATACACAAATATATATATATATATATATATATATATATATATATATATATATATATATATATATATATATATATATTCGCTTGCCCTTGAAGACAATTGCTAAAAGTCTCAAATACCTGGCATTTGGAACTACATCCCATTGTTAAGCATTTCAAAAAATAGTACATGTTCCGCCACAAATAGCCTAAATTATGATATTGCATGGGACAAATAGGAAGAATACCGAAAGCATTTGATATATCTCTTTTGTCGTAAATCACCCCCTACCTAGATATTTTATACATGTGATGGCATGATCTTCCCTTCAGTAATGTGGGCATTAGTTAGAGCTGAATTTAGATTATTACATACGTGTGTTTTCACTGACCCTTATAGAAACCATATCAAAAGCCTAACTCATGTATTCCTTTGTGGCTGTATTAAAATGAAGTAGCTAATATGGAAAGTGGTCAATTTTGACTTGGGTTGGCCAAAGATCGACATTATTTGCAGACAGAATTCTTGTTCGGGTTAATGTGTCGGGGTTCTTCGGATCGTTGAAAACGATAAAGCTGGTTGTTAGGTCGCTGCGGTTTTTGACTTGTATTGTGAAAGTACCTTAAAGGGCTGAGAATTTTGTTTGTGACAACGAATGAATGAGTGTCCCCCAAAAAACAACTGAAGAATTTGTCGTTATAATTGCATGAAAATCCTAATGAACAGCGACCGCGTTTGTGGTAACTAAAGTAAATACCCTTTAGATACTATATGCTTGTAATTTGTGAGATAGTTTTGTGTGTAGTTGTTATGGCCCGGCTCTCTTGTGTGTAGTTGTTATGATCCGACTCTCTTGTGTGTTTTTGTTATGATTTAACTCTAGCACAACCTTCAGGTTAAGTTTTAGATATGTTTCAATCCATTTAGTTTTCCCGTTTGCATCCAAATGTCTCAAGTTCTCATCATATTACCTCCGATTAGCGCGTCTCTCAGGTTGAAGGACAGTTTTCATATATCGGGGAAGAGAGGTACTAACCAGCGGATATGTTTCTCTTAGGACACTAGTGAACTTGCCCCAAGCGAGAATCCTCTGTCCTATTGTGAGTTGGACGTTCTTAACTTTTGGGACAATTCTATGTTCAGGACCAGAACTGTACGCATGTAACTGAAATTTGTAACCCACTTCTTGAGAGTTATTCTGGAGGGTAGAAATATTAGTGTTTGAGCCCGCACTTATGTTTGCCTTACTTCTATCAAGCCCTCCCCCCTCATAATATCATAATATCTTAAAGAAATATTACCTATGTATGTTATTATTTGTAGGCTCATACAAATGTAAGAAAAGAAAAGAGTGAAGTCAATAAACTTTGTAAATTTTAACAAAAAAATCTTGGCTCCTAGAAAACAATGTAGAAATCTGAAATAGTATTCACGGTTTTTCAATATAATCCAAACTTAAATTATGAGATTGAAAAATGCAAGTTCTATCACTAAACAGATTTAATTAAATCCCGGTTCGTATCTCGATATAATTGAAGTATAGATGACGTCAGATGTTGTTTGTGCCGATGGTAACAGATCCTCGATTGAATCACAGTGTATGTTTCTGTGTAGAATTCCGGAATAAGTTTCCACTGAATGTCTTTCTCCCAGAACTTTTTATAGTATGAAACATTTGTTTAGTTTTCTAGAGAATACATTGTTAAATAAAAAAAACCCCAGAGGAACTTCAAAAACAATATGTCAACAAGAATTAAAATCTCTTGAGCCCTCAAGGTTTAAGATACAAATAACTAGAGCTAGTAGAAAATGGCTGTTTTAAACCTCGATTGTAGATCACATGGTGCATCAAGCGACGGGCCACGTGATACTAATTTGAACATCGTAATAGAAGCGCACAACTGGTAGGTACGTTCGTCATGGAAGAACATAGCGAATCTTATTACAAAATTCAAATAAAACGTTGTTCTCAAATTAGATCAATCATTCAATCAGAGAATGACCCAAGTAATGGGCATTTGTTTTAACTCGATGTTTACAAAATCTATAAACCAGAGTGAGCTAAAATGGTGCTAATGTAATGTCTTTTACGTTCTACAGAAACTTAATTTACTGGAAAAATATCGCATCTCGTGAAAATAATCATTACAATAGAATGCAATGATACAAAAATAAAATAAAATGGAATTCTCAAACTAACACATAAGCAATTTTATTACAGATATGTAACAATCTATTATTTTGTTTACGAAATAAATGTTGTTTAGGTACGCCATGAATTAGGATTTGAACAAAGGCTAGAGTATCCCAATGATCAATAATTTTTCATTAATCAATAGCTACAGCAATGTATCATCTAAATTCAATGGCGAAAACGTTTTTGCCACTGCTGCAACTGCAACAAGCCAGAAAGAAATGAGGTATTTGATTCTCATTTAGAACAACTTCTTGATAGAAACAAGTTTCATTTACAAGTGGACTAACCACAACCTTATCTCCATCTAAGTAATTGCCTAGAAATAAATGAACCTATTCAATGGGAACAAAATGCACAGCTGAAGAAAATTAATATTGTGGGTGGGATTTGAATAAAGCCGTACTCAACTCCGTACACAAGAACAGTTTCAGAAGAAGACTTGTCAAGTAGAGGCAAGGTAATCGATAATAGTAGACGCTGCGAGGTTTCTGTGTAACTTAATATTTTAATATGGATTTAATTGTCAGCATCACCAGTAGGTGCTATATAATTTTTCGACATGAATGATTCATAATTCTCCGTCATAAAATCAGTTTGGTGTTAGTTTGGCCAAACAAATGATATATTTCCAATACATGGCCATACCATTGACGTCCGAGAAATAAGTGGATTTGGGAGAGTTCTGTCTTTATTATATTCCTTACATTTTACTTATAGAAATCAGAAATAGCGTTCTCTATTTTCTATATTAAGTGTACCCGTGAGTAGGTATGGATTTCTGATAAATTTAATGAGCAATTATATTTCTAAAAGTCGTGCCAGATTGAAATTCATAGGAACTCGCATGAGGCAGAGTCAGTGTCTTACTAAAAGCCTACTGCTATGCAGACATACTCACAAATAAAACTTTGCGAGTCCAAACATAGTTATCGGCAGTATAAGCAGTGTTGAAACAAAACATTTAAAGCCATGCAGGTTTAGATAGCTATTTCTTAATAGTGAACTATTGGCGTGACCATTAGAATAAATCATTATACTCTCTTCTATATCCGTTATGTCTCACCTCTTCTAATTAAATTTTATCCTTCTACGCGCTTGAGTTTACGATGATAACTTTATATTAATTACCTTCAAGAATAGCTTCACACTTCCTTCGTTTTAAAAACAATATATTTATTTCCCTAATCTTATAGGTATTAAATACGTATCAAGCGAAATTTGCTGTCCAAATAATTTGTCTTAATACTTCGAGATACTGAATTTGATTAGCTTGACTTTTTCTGCATGAACATTTGTTGTAATTTAACACTAATTAAATCTTACAAACTTTTATTAAAATTTCTTGCTCTTATTGTTATCCATAACTATGTCAGTTTCTTCTTGAAAGTGATTTGTATTCAAAGTATTATTTAAGATTAATACAAATGATCACTTTTTGGACGAACGTCTGCTACCGTGCAAGCAATTTTTATGAAGATCATTATAGAAGATTATGTATATTTTTTGACAAAACAAAAAGGACATAAACAAACGGCTAATGTGATATTTTAAACGTTGTTGTGCTAGTGCATTTCGGATTAGCAACTGTTTCTCATTTGTTCCTACTTTCCCACTTCATTAGCCATCTGCATCTTAACACCTGCTGGGAAGGACAATGTTAACTAGCTGATGTATATATTTCCTTTGTTATACCTTCCTCGAAAAAGGAAATAAATCGAAACATGCCCCCATTTCGTAATTATATATATATATATATATATATATATATATATATATATATATATATATATATATATATATATATATATATATATATATATATATATAGGTGTCTGTGTGTGTGTTTCATCTCTATTATTTGTTTGACGCAAATACATAACATTTTCATGTATAAAACAGAAATCGCATATCCACAGGAAATAACATATAATACGAAACAGAAGATACGTGATATCATTTAGAATAAGAACATACAAGGACCTTTAGAATCCAATGTAGAAGGTATTGGATATTTAATGACAATACATTAGAACATGGAGAAGAAGCATGCATAATAAATTAGTGCCATTCAAAAGAAAGTGCAAAACAAAAACATTCTGAATGGGGTTCATCAAAAACGGGGCATGCGCTCAATTTTAGGATTAAAGTATAACACAGTTGACCTCATTTCTTTACGATATGCTGTCAGTTGCTTATATGAATTCTCTCCTTATGATGTACATATAAGGTTTGCATACCATAGATAATTTTTTCTTATAATATATAACAATGCTTTTTGATTAAACTGTCTTGTAGAAAGCTCATCACGTAGCAGCACAATTAAAAACGTGAATCTTACAAAATGCCTTGATCAGTTACGATCACAATACAATGCTTTCAGTGTGCATGTGTCACGCATTCGCAGATATATCAGGACCACGTCCTGAAAACAGAGCATTATTGGAGACAGATCGAGCGATATTGCCAAGCAACTAATCCAAACCTACGGGTTACATTTGTGAAAACGTAGTATCAAATAACTGAACTAGGGTATCAGCCACGAATTGCTAAGAAAATATTACTCCACACAAGGTTGAAATATCTTCTCATTTTGAACCATTCAGTTTAATATTTCAATCGATTATGAATTATTATATTAATTGTAAATCCTGAATAACACATATAATTATATGTTATATTGTTTTAATAAATAAACGGTAAATACCTATTCATTCTTCAATGGAAGCGTCTGATATTTCACAGTGGACATCGATATTGGGGCAGATGTAATGGCTTCAGAATGAAAAGCGTTTGCTGAGGAAATGCGTGGCCCAGTGAATAAAGGATAAACAAGACAGAGACCATTATGAAGCTACGTTCGCAATTGAAGTCATTATATGAAAGTTAAGGGACGCTTACGTAATAGTTTGTTTTGTAGAAACTCTTCTGAATAACATAATATTCATTAAACTCATTCATTTAGGAAATTTCTTTCCATCTGGTCTTCTGAAGTCACATATTGAAGGCTTGTAGAAATTATCAGGTTCTAGAAGCATGCTTCCAATCTGACACAGAAGGATTCTAGTATGTAAGTAAAGATTAGTTACAAGAGGGTACTAATCGCTATTCTCTTCCTAACGTGAACTCATCTGTGTCAAAACAGAAAATTTAAATATTTTGGTAAGGTATTAGTGAAAAGAAAATTTTGATAAAGTCTTTCCTAATTATTTAGAAAGAATCTTTACGAATCAAATAAATTCGTGCTATTTAAAATTATCAAGGTAAGTAAAACGCCTTATTTCTAACATCATTCCTTATCTGTCAGACCTCGTTAGTATAATATCAAAGACTGCTTGTTGTTGTTTTTGTTATTAGACAATTTATTTTATGCACCTCTTCGTAGCTACCATCATTCCAATATTCAGATTTATGCGAAGATCGTCCCCAAAAACGATTAGAGAAAAGGATTTATAAACCAAAATACAATTCACGCTATCACTAAATGTCAGGAGGGGACTTATAATACTGTGTAGTTGACTTTATTAGTCCCATAAAGTGACGGAAAAACAGTTTGAGTTCATTTTACTTTTGTTTAGACGAACTCAAAAGGAGATAGAATATTTGCTTATTGTTATTTTGGAGATGCAACAATGTTGAAAATTTTGATGTTTTGTAATAGCTATTTTAGCTTGTTTTCTGTGACTATTTAGAGCACAGGATTAAAATACTACTGCGACATATTTTGTTGAGAAAGTTGCGTTACATAGGTCAGAACAAAATATTCCTGATACTCCTAAAGTACGATATTTGCAAGATAGATGAATCAGTTCCACTGTGAGGGTAATTGTACAGTAAACAATTGGAAAAGAATGGTTCATCCAAAAAGTTATTATACATTTAAATTTCCTATTACAAGATTTTCTATATCAATCAAAGTCATATACAAAGCCTTATAGTTTCTGATACCTGTTTTTAGTATTGAACCATCCGAAGTATGATCTGAAATGTTTCTGGAAGTATTAATAAAAAAGACTGCTTTTTTAAAAATTCGTTTTATTCCATTTTTGTTTTATTGCATTTTATTGCAATGAATATTTTAATGGATTAGAACATTTTAGTAATGAGATAAATATTGTTTAGTTAAGACGAAGAAGTATTATGTGAGAATTATCATTTAGTTTGTCTTGCCCTGGGCAGAGTCATTCTAACCCCTTAATAGATCAAGGGGTGTTGTTTTTATTTGTTGTCAGATTGTTCCTTTTTTTGTCTGATTTTTGTATTTAATAATTTTTCCCTGAAACTCAACACATTTACTTCTCTATAAAATTCTGAAAGATATTCATGAATGTTTATTTTGGAATTATTCGGAAACAAAGATTGTGATTCAAGTGAGGCATTCTTGATATTCATAAATTGAACTACATCTAACGTCATCGTCTTCCATATTCGCTCGTTGTCGTGATTCGAACTTGGATTCCTATAAGACTATTTAGTGATAGGACTTGTGTTTTCATTCATAGGATATAATTTTGGATTATATTTACAGACTGTAAGTCGTATGTACCAACGTTTACATTGTTGTCTAAGGGAAAAATTTTTTTTGTTAGAATATACAAAAGCTTGTTGGCTTTCACTCTTTTTCTTTGTTACTGAGTACAAGCCATTGTCTTGTAACAAAGAAAATTTAATGCTAGTCCGGAATTTCTGAATTTTGTTTAATTATTTCAGAAATTTGTTTTTGAAACTTAAATTCCTATAGTTTCTAAATCCCAAGTACTATTTTACATTTCTTTGAAATCTTTAGCGAAAAATCAGGCCTTTTATTTACAATCTCTTCAAAAGTGGAAAGTTTGCTTTCTAATCAAACGCAAGGGCAGTTTAATATTTTTAAGCAAGATGAGTTGCTTGAATTTAACACCAAAGGTTTACACAGAACAACATATATATATGAAGGCTCTTTACATTGTTTCGTTGAATATGCATCCCGTTACCAACCTCTTGGCCGTCTCCATATAGAAATCTGGCTGAAGAACTTAGAAAGTTATGACAAGTAAATATAGAAATACCAAGTCTTTTCCGTTGACGTTGCAATAGCTGCACTAGGGTGTTTACATTTAAGCTTGCGCATTGCAATTGAAACACAGTGAAGAGTAAGGATTTTGACAATATGCAATTAATTATCAAAGCGACAAAATATGGAACACGATGCATTATAATGTAGATTCCGATATGTATATATATATATATATATATATATATATATATATATATATATATATATATATATATATATATATATATATATATATATAAATATATACATACACATAGACACACACACACACACACACATATATATATATATATATATATATATATATATATATATATATATATATATATATATATATATATATAAAAAAACACACACACACACACACACACACATATATATATATATATATATATATATATATATATATATATATATATATATATATATATATATATATAAAGACACACAAAATATCAGAGTAAAGGGACTTATAAGGAGATTTTGGCATTAGAGTCTTTCTAAATATACAACTTAACTGACTGTGTGAAGAAATGAAACATACAAAGCTGAAATAGATAATAATTTAAGAATTTGTCTACGTTACACCATTCAGAGAGCTCAGAGAACACTAACAACCAGAATGTGCAAATATTTGTATAGCTATTTCACCTCTGTACATAAAACAAAAGGATAATTAACAGTACTGTAACGACCATGGCTAAAATCGCAATACCTCTGAGAGTAAGTGTTCTTGTATTAATTATGATGTTACAAATATGAAGCATATTAAACGAATATGTTTCTAATATAAATCTTAGCAATTACAATTATATCAAATTTCTATTGACTTGCAAACTATCAGCCAATCCTAGAACCATTACTTGTGTACTGGTTCATTTTATTTTTATAAACATCTTTAGTAAGTTTGCTTGAAAATTGTGAGTGAACTGTACAGCCTACCTGTTATGCATATAATATTATTATGTTACTAGTAAGAGTTATTTACAGAAAATACACACATAATCATGAATCATAATCAGCCATACTTATTCCTTTTATTAAGATGTCCACATTTGTAGATAGGTTCGAGAGTTCTATTGCTGGAGATTCTTCACTTTTACTTTTGCTGTTATTTTGTCAATTGTTAGTAGTGTGCTCCCTTGTAAGTAATATAATGTTTATGGTTAATATGGTTGAAGTTTAGCGTATGCATTTCGTGCTTTGGTACGAATACAATGATCATCCTCATCAAGTGAACACCTGATGTCTACATAAATCGATTCTTTTGTTAGATTCTTGAATTATCGTCATAAATTGTAATTTCATATTTATTTGAGCTCATAATATATTCGTATTCAATTTAAAGACAAGAATTACAATATTCAAATGCTAATTATTATGCATTTTGTGTATTTATAATGTTGACATTGTATATCATGCAAACTGTGGTGCTTACATTGCAACATATGACACACCAGTCAAGACATCGATTGCTTACTTGGTTGCCGTGCCTTTGGCGATTGGCCAAACTATGTCACATGGCGCCCTGTCATTATACGCACCTTAATACAAAGGTACAGCAAAGCAAAGACTCAAGGTAGTATATTCTGAATCTTGAGGAATACCCCAAATATTCCAACAAAGATTACTATAACCACTTTTGACAGCGCCAACATAATCCAGTTTTCTATACCGGGGTTACGGAAATCGAATTGTACACACAACTATAGCTTTATTTATTTATTTATTTATTTATTTATTTATTTATTTATTTATTTATTTATTTATTTATATTCGATTATTGTTCTTGACATTATGTTTATAATACAACTCATCTCATTCACTTTACACTATTTTCCTAATTGGACACTCTCCCTTTATATGTACAAATATATGCAGAACCCTAAAGGACAAATATGGTTCTTACCATCTGGTTGCAAGCGACAGGATTTCAAACTGTCAAATAGAATTTCAACCCATTACACGAACAATTATATTTTCTTCCCGTACTTTGTCAACCGTGGTGGTCAAAATTAATGAAAAGCAGATTTTCGTGTTGACCAACACACGTTTAATGGCAAAATCACCAGATTTTGAAATTCACTTTCGTGTGATTGAAGACAACGAGGGCTCTGCTGATGTGAAAGATGCGAGCAATTTCAACACGAAGGGCATAGTTCAAATCAAATTGACAGTGATGAAGAACAGAAAATTCATATCAAACAGAAACAAATTTATTCTCATCACATTCGTAATGACGGTATTATTCTTGCCCAATTAATCCCAAGGTATATTTCTAATTTAAAGCCTGAGCCATTATTAAATGGTAATGAAAGCTGGGACGAAAACATACTGGACTTTGAAATTAGTGCAGAACTTGACCAAATGGTGCAAAGTTCTCTATCTTGCTGTAAGTTTGCGGGGTCAAGCTTGAATTTAATATTAGAGTTTGATAAATGAGGAAAATGATTATTCAATACTTTTGTTGCTAAACTTAGTCAAATATTTGGAAGCCTTAGACATCGAGACATGTGATTGGGAAATGAAATGAGAAACTAAACCATGGTAAGCTTATTGTAACACTGGGAGATGATATTAAGCAGATGAAGTAGAAAAACTAATGTAATTTAGATTTTGAAGCGAAGGAAGCTCTTGCTTCTACAAGATATTGTCCATTCAAAACAATGTCCATATATTGATGTATAGTCATTGATGTAAGTCAAGACTGTACACTAGGATATGACTTTCTATTGAACAATGTCAACAAGTCCATTTACAAAAATGTTTGCTTTAATTAGACAAGACTGGTTTAAGATGCTGAATGGAAGGTAAAGCGCATATTACATCCAGATTGTAAGTAAAAAATACAATGATACCTGCCAGCTCTGCATAGATATTACCAGTAAGTATACCTCAGAACACATGACAAAGTTTGAATACGTGGAGCCAATGTTTCAGGAAGAAATCAAGTGAGGTATGGTTCTGGCGTGATTGATATACATACCTTAAAAACAGTTTTAATATTTGTGAACCGCCGATGATAATTGTCCCACTGGAAACCAACTTACGTATCGTTGCCTGTCAACAATGTGATGAAGACTCGTAATCTGAAAGAGTTTCATTTGAATTCAAAGAAAGAAAACATGATTAAGAACGGTGAAGAAAAACCACTAGAGCATCTACAATATCTTTTAAAAGGAGATAGGCTCATATTGATGACTGACCAAAAAGGAGCTAGACTCATATTGATGACTGACCAAAAAGGAACTAGGCTCATATTGATGACTGACCAAAAAGGAGCTAGGCTCATATTGATGACTGACCAAAAATGAGCTAGACTCATATTGATGACTGACCAAAAAGGAGCTAGGCTCATATTGATGACTGACCAAAAAGGAGCTAGGCTCATATTGATGACTGACCAAAAAGAAAGCTTCGGTACTTACGTGAGGAAATATCAATGTAATTTGCAAAGTCATTAGATGAGCTCGGTTGGACAGATAAAATTAATATTGGCTATGTCAAGTCGTCAACCACTGGGAATAGGATGCTGTATTTTTATTTGAACTCCTTCATCTGAGTGAAAGTGGCAACATGTCTATCATGATTGTCTATGACCTTTTTGCCAAGGGAATCATGTTTCTTCCATTCCTGACAAAGAGTCTAGCACAATTATTATAACGTTAGTAAGTAAATGCTTGTGTTATTTTGGAACTTCCTTACAGATCTTGACAGATCCAGGTTAAAGCGTTCAAGATAGTTAAAAAAAATATTGACTTTCTGCAAATGGATCAAACGGGAACAGCTAGTAGGCGACCCATGACCAATGGAAACGTTGAAAGGTTTAATGCAAGAAATGCTAACATGTACCGTAAAAGGAGCGAAAGTAGTGGAATATTTGCATGTCCCAAGCTATGATGGCTTATCGGGCTTCAGAAAACTCCACCACAGGGTAAAATGCAAATATGGTGATTTTGGTAATGTTACGTGAAGGCTTGTTGAAATGTAGCAAAGAAAAGGGTGAAGCCAACAAGCTTTGTAGATCTTAACAAAAAAATTTATTTCCCGGAATAAAAGGTAAAAGCGTGTAAAAGGACATACAGTTTGTGAATATAATCCAAACATTAGTCCGTGAATCTAAACATATAAGTCCTGTCACTAAAACTTTCTAACTGAATCCAGGTTCGATTCTAGATGACGTTTCAATATTCAAGGCGATGTCTTCCATAAAGTATTATTGTATCAACAAATCCTTGTTAAATTTTATGAATCAAAAATAATGTTCCGGCTTTAGAATTCCAAATTATTTGTAGTGAATGTCTTTATCCAAGAATCTGACGAAGAAGAGTATTTGTTACAGGATGAATAAATAATTTTAAATTAAAAACTCAGTTTAAACGGCAACAAGAATACATTAAGCAAGAAAGTATATTTTTACGTCAGAATAAATCTGCTAGAAAATGTCTGTTTAGATCGCATGGTGAATCACATGACTTGGCTACGTGATCACTAATTTAAACAGCGCAGTATAAATTGCCATTTAGCACGTAGCCTAGAATAGCTCTATCTACAAATCTGATTCTCACGCTCTAAATGAGTACAAAAAATGTTGGCAACATGGCTAACACGTGGGCCTAACAGGACCTTGGTAGTAGCCAATCATCTTCATTTAGTCTTTAAGAATTTCCGAACCAAGGTCAGATCTAGGTCAGCTAAAGACAAAAATGTAACGATCTACTGCGTGTTTATCAGGTCAGAACAGAAAACAGAATTTTCTAAAAAAGAGTCAAATTCAGTGAACAAAGTTATTATAATAACTTGATATGAAATAAGAATAACAAGAATTTAAAACTTACTCAGAAGTAATTAAATTGCAAATAAGTTGCAGAAAGAAATATCACATTACCAATATAAGAAGTTGTAGTGAGGCAATACCCATTTCAATTTTGTGATGATGAAGTAGTCAGAAATAGTTAAATAAAATGACTGCGCGGCAATATAGAGAATTCCCATAACATGTCTATACAATTTATCTAAAAGATTTCTAATTGACCAGGAAGGTTATTTTGACGAGCAAAGAAACGTTCTATACAGCGAAAGTCAGATTGGTCTTGTGATGCATCCAACGTGGCATATGCCATAAACATATCTCAAAATGGAAAGGTCAAGTTTTTGTTGTCAAGACTATTAACGATGTCACTTACTTTATCATGAGGTCGCCAAAATATATCATATTGACAGGCTCATGCATTACCAGTTTAGAAACGCACCCACTTAGTTGGCTAAAGACAAATAAACCTTACGTCAGAATTCTATTTTGCACGTAGTAGTTATATAGTTATATGCATTTGGATTCTTCATAAATATATTTTTCTAAAACCATAAGTCCAGTTGACAATGACTACTGGATCTTGTACGCGCTCCTTTTCTTTTTTTGCTACAGAATAATACGAATTTACTTCCTATAGTCCAAATCTACTAACCCGTTTGTTTGTACCAATTACCGATTTAAATAAGAAAAATGTTTGATATGATAATAAGTGCACAAAATTAAGCCAATTGAATCATTGATTTATAATTTCTAACCTGACTGTGTCCAAAATGGCACTAATAATGGCATGCCTTTGCACCTGTCGTGCTTAACGGACTTTCCATACTCACGGCACCATATTCCGTACACAATGAAGTAGTTTATATCCATTAGACAACCTAATAACGTAATTCTTCCTATTCGGTAACTGTCGGATAATTACGTAAATTACCATGGCGTTGAGTTTGGAATTATATTCATATGCACAAATGAATACATTATTGAAACCGCTTGCTAAATCCTCGTGAAAGACAAATGTGTTGTCATTCGTTTCCATTACTTGATTCACCATTGGTAAAAATCGGAATAAGACTGAGAAATGACTGATCCTGGTACTGGAAATGGGTGTCAAGCATGTCAGTCTATTATATTGAAAACTTCCGCTAAGTATGAAGCGTACAGACGATGGCGGTGTTATATCCATTCTATTCAGTTAGGTTAGAAAATATAAAATGAACTAAGTTCTTTGCACTTTTTATCAAATTAAAGGTGTTTATTTTTGAAATCGGTAGGGGTTACAAACAAATGGGTTAATAGACTCGGACTATAGATGCTTCAACCATGTATCAAGACAAGGTAAAACCCCCAAAGCGTTAAATATTCGAAATATAAATTTCTTCCCCAAAAGATATATTCAGAATAAGTCAAAGAATTAAAAGTAAATTAAAGTATAACAATAATTTCTATAACGTTTCCCAAGTTATTATCATTTTAAAAAAAATCTGGAAATGTATTCCTAATTAAAGTTCCATTGTACTCATGCACTTGCACGACATAAAAACAGTTTTAATACCCAAAAGATTTTACTTCAAGGCAAATATCTTATGAGGTGACTGTCAAAAACTCATTGGATGTTGCACTGTAGTCCAACAAAATAAAATATCCAGGTCCTTTTATAATTTCACAATATTCCAGCAAGATAATGTGTAGTATCAATGTTCTCCGATTGTTCTCTGATTGCTCTCGCAACTCTTACAAAACTGAACTATTACTGAATTAGCGTCTTGTTCTCATTTCCTCGTGTTTTTCTATAATATTAGCCAAATTAACGCCTTTTTGAGAGGGTGGTGTTAACTAGCTCATGCACTGTCGGCTTTGCTATGCCTTCCTCGAAAATGAAAACGAATCGAAACAAACAAAACATAATTATTATTTGATAATATACTTACAAAAGTTTTTATCAGCAGGAATATATTATAACAGGTGCTATGTATATTTAATTTAATTGTGTGTCTGTATATTTTAAATTTTTAAATTCCATTTCATGTTATTATAATGCAACTTTGTTTGCGGGACTTGATCGTATTTAAACTTGAATTCATCTCTGTTTAACCTATTTGACATTTGTATTTTTCCTTTTATTTATGTAAACAACTAATAATAACTTAATTAGTTTCTGTATGTATGAGAGTATTGACCGAATTATTATTCAAGTAAATAAGAAGGCGCAAGCATATTAATCAGGGTCAGGGATTTGGAGATGCCTTAGTGAATTGAATAGGTTATAATGTTGTAAGTAAGCAAGGTTCATTAGATCAATCTAGAATATTATTTTCCATTATGTAATGGTTGTTTTTAGAAAATACTAATTTGTTAACTGAGGTCAAACAGGACAATATCATCTTGTGAGTGTGAAGATTTTACCAGTTGTGCTTTAACTTCGAACTCTTTAAGATGTAGTATGTTGTGACCAGTTTGGGCTGAATTGTATTTTCTTGAAATTATAGAATTCAACTTAATCTTTTTCTGAAACTGCAACAGTGTTCTGATAACATTCTTAAAATAATTTGTTAAATGTTACAAATCTTGTTGTCTTCACTATGATTTTAAGAGCGTAGACTCGTAACACATGTCACAGAAAAGAGGCAACATAATTTAGGAACATATCACGAACTTTAGAGTCCAACACATGGTTGAGGACTAGCACATGGACTAAAAGTAGGAATAAGGAGAAAGTCCTATACAAAAGGCCGGTGTGATAGATGTTTCACATGTGCACCAACAAGGTTTTGAAATATTTACACTTAGAATGCTATCACTGTTATGAAAAATCTATGATACATTAGACCTCATTTATTTTTGATATGTCATTATGTCCTTATGAAGTGCCTAGTAAAGTTTTCTTGACAAAACTATTTATTTTGTACACCATATACCAACACCTATAGATTCAAATGTTCTGCATATGTGGAATTAGCTGTATCAATAATTCCTTTTAGCTGTTTCGCACATGATGTTATTTTTGAGTACTTGGTGTGATATATTTACAGGTGCATATCATTTAGACACGGGAGATTTTGGAAGAGATTCTGTTGGACAAAGCAATATTCACATTTGTCTTTGCATGTTGCGATATTAAAACGATAGTAGTGTGACACAGATTAAGCTATGTTATTTTAAAAATATTAACAAGTCTTGCTTTCAGGGTTCCTAAATTCTGCACACACACACACACACACACACTACACACATTATATGTTACAATTTGATATTTCAGGCTTTGAACTTAAATTCTAGGCATAAACAATGTTTTGATATCTAAGTCATAGTGTTCAACTATCAGAAATAACTCAGCATATGATTCTAACAGCACAATGGATTTTTCTTTTCTGTTGTTTGATGCTAATATCTTGCAGAGAAAATAACAAAAGATAACATGTAATGAAAACATAAATCGGTCCTTTGTACTCCATATTTGTTGTTTACATCCGAATTATTCATCCTACATTAGCATCATAAATGTAATAAATATTGGTGTTCAGTTTAGTTTTCTTTTAGGAGGCTGTATGTATATTAATTATTCACTAGAAATGCACAGTGCTCAATAATAATTCTTGAACTATATCAATATTTTCGGAGCACTGTGAATTCATTCAATGACAGTTTGGATTATACTATTGTGATACATCAACATTGTCAGTAAATCGCCTCATTCCAGGTTATTGGTACATTAGCACATTCATTATAGAACTTCATTTTGATTATAACTGGAATTTATTTGGAACTATATACGTTTGGACAAATGATGACAATTTTAAGATTTTATTCACATATGTTATTCTAGGACAAAACGTGATGGATTTCGCTACTTTCTTTTACTTATTCTAGAGCAGCTGAATTATGTAATGATGTAAAACCGAGCTATAGCTGTAATATGTTAATACAGCATTTTGAGACACGTCTAGAACAGTTAGTATAGAGAAATTATGATTTTATATGCTGATAATTCAATGCTAGCTTTCATACATATTGTACGCTTTACACTTGGACCTGAGATATAAGACGAGTCAAGCATTATTTAAATCTTAACAAGGATCATGTTGGAATGTTATCAGTACTTTGTACAACTACATGTAGTGGCAATTTGCAACTTCGGGTGGAAGACCATAGGCTGGCATAAACCACATATTTATATCATAGATGTACATAATACCTTTGTAATTTCTCTGATTTTCAGCGATGATTTTTCATTTGTCATAACGATGATTTGTATATAGAATCCAGTAGGACGAAATACAAACATATGATTGCTATAGACAATCTTTTTCCAATTAATGCTGCTACTGCTGGCACGAGTCCTGTCTCGCGTATGCATAACATTTAGAACTGAACCAAGTACAATAACGCCCACTTCAATTGGCACTTAGCTTTCAATGTCCCAGCGTCATTTCCAGAGGCATGTACATACTTGTAACACTTTGTTGGTGAGATGTTATGCATCTAATGTCCTTTTGAATGACCATCCATAATCTTTTATAGCGATATAGCTGTTTGTATGTTGAATATATTTTCTTATAGTTAAGTATTAATTTAATCTAAAATTGACATAAAAATAATAAGTTATGATAAATTTCAGCAGCAGAAGTCATATCACCACAGTAGTCGAAAGCGTTCTCCTCTGTAATGCTTGACTTAGTATTAACTTGATTTAGTCAACACAGAAAAAAATATAATGCCTTTAAAGCTATGTCGCATGTGCTGGACATCATTGCAAACAGCTTTAAGCAGGCAAGCTTTCTTTACATAATCACATATGAAAATACATAAGCACTCTAAGCGTGGATAAAAAGCGTTATAAATTTCTACATACAAATATAACCAATAACATGCAGATCAGCGGACATCTTGCAATTGCCATCACGACAAACGCACTTCCCTCATTTCGCGTGATTTTCTGTAGCATCAAACGCTTGAAAACTCTCTATTCGGAGATGAAAATGTTACATATCTCATAACGATATTTTTAGTACATTCTCAGAGACAGATGTTTTAAAAAATGTTTTCAAAGTTCAATTTAAAGTTGTAAGCTTTGAAAATAGTCGATTACCTAGCCCATTTATTTACCGTTTTGTATTATACATACAATTGTATTTCTCTTATGCAGCCTTCTAATTTATGCTGTTCTGTTAAAAAAAACCTTTAAAGACCTGGGAATGTGTTCTGCTAGCTGAAAATGGTGATATCGTTTAAGAAGATATCAAAGTCTTCAGACCGCAACTTATAAGGGCTTACATATTTATGGACATCACGTTCTTGCATGGATTAAGAGTTTGAGGAATGAGTTATTCCTTTAAAAGTAAACTACCATGGTCATTAACGTAGTGCGGTTGCGTCATTAAGTATCGTATTCCTTAATAACCTTGTGATAAAAATATTATCTGCCTCAGACAATAATACCCGTTTCATTTGTAATATTTTGGCAACAATCTCAACAGTGAATTCACTTTATTCAAAATCTATAGCGAAGTTATTTTTGTATATATAACAGATGCACCAAAAATCCAAAGATGGTTTCGGCTGTAGATCCTCCTTGAATATATATATATATATATATATATATATATATATATATATATATATATATATATATATATATATATATATATATATATTCATTCATTCATTCACGGGACTGTGGCATATTATTCTTCTATTTCAGGATGTGTAAACTAAGATTTGTGAGACGCCTGCAGCAATTTATATTGCTTTTATTCACACTTGCATTGATCGCATTGTTAGGTGTATATGCAACATCAAACAATTCATTGGTTATTTCTGTCAGGAAAATAGAAAATCACACTTTAATGCCAGATCGTGAATTATTATGCCCTAAACAATTACCAGAATTGTGGGCAGAACTGAATTCATTAAATGATTCCTATGGGCTATATCCAGAGAACGTCAACATGAAGCTAATCAAATCAGCTATAAGATGCGCAAAAATCATCAAAGTAGAAACATTGAAAGTTCAGAATTCCTTTAAATGGCTCTTAACATTAGAAGGGGAACAGAAGATCCTTTATAAACCGCTACTTTTGTGAGTATATTATCAAATATTAATTTTGGGTTTTTATATTTGCTTTCAAACGTGTTAAGTCGCTAAGAGCTATCATTATTATAAACAGAAACAGAAAGTGACTATGATATACATCAGTATTAATGGATTATAGAATATAAACCACAGCTAACAGGGGTTTGTGTACAAAGTAATATGGATGGTCTAAACATGTTAAAATATGACACTGCTTAGCACATGGGCAAACAGTTGCATGGTATAAAGATTAACACATATCTACATCACATATTGTAACGAAGTGTTTCTTACCTGGTCACACTTTTCTATTATGTCATTAAAATATGCAATTTGCATCAATCTTATCAAATGGCAACATTACAACCCCTGCAGATAGTATAACAACATCTTAGGCTTATCAACACAGTATTGATTGTCAAACATTTCTTGGAAACGTCTTTAGCATTGTTGTTTATAAAAGGATCAAAATGCATTTTGCATTGCAAAAGAGACCGAAATAAATAAACCATTTTCCACCTCAATAACAGACAAAAAGATCAACGTGAAACGAAATGCAATACTGGCTGTGAACATCCGGAGTATGAAGTAACGGCGTTTGTCATAAACAGGTGAGATTTATTCGTTTATATGGCTATTGAGTTTTCTTTCATCGACCGGAAGTTATATTTGTAAAAATTGTTTCCATGTATTACATGCAAGATTCATGTTTATGTAACAGGGCAAAGCTTATGAACGTTTGTATGGTTATTTCCATCTTGTGTTATTTCTCCAGGAAACAGTGAATGTTTTAGTCATTGAAACATAGTGACTTTAGTATATAAATCCTTCGTTAAGAATGTTTAAAATTTAGACCTATCTTATCGTTGTAGTTGCATATATCTGATCATGAAGACATTTACAAATATTTCTATTTATAATACTTAGCTTTAATTTAGAAGTGATTGGTAATAAAATCATACTAATATGCCTAATTATTGCCAATCAGCCAAGAAAGCAACGCCCTTAGTTTAGTCGCTCAACTGATTTGATTAATTTTTAAGCAGCAGTGAATAATTTGATATTTTCTGTGAGACCTAGTCATTCCAAGTCATAATTGTGGAAGGATATAAGTACTTTACAAAGCATCTGAAAATCTGTCTATGGACCTGGCAACGTCATAGTGAGGAATACATTGCTTTGTCTGTTGCAAACAATTCTAACGTCATGGTTAGACGGCAGATATGTATTATAAGACAAAATGACACGAGCACCAATCTATGTACCGCCTTCGCTATTTCATTGACAAGAAGTCCACTACCACCATACTGAGTTTACCAGGAAAGTGATACATTTGAAAGATGATTGGAGACGAAAACAACAAAATAGTAATTTCTACACCAAAATATATCAATCTAGTAATTTTGTTCTCTCGTGCTTGCAATGGCATTTTAGTACCGGTCTACCAAAACACATATGCATTTTCTATAGTTTGCATTGTAGGACATTTATGGTCCGAAGTCTTTCAACTGGTTTCTAGAAAATGCCGAGGACAAACCGAATCCACTCCCCATTTCAAATTTATCTTCAAAGCTTACCATTATATCGACATGGAAGTGTGGTCCAGAGATTCTTCTGCCGATAACCCTTCATTAGCGATCACCGAAGAAAGGAACAATTTTAAGTCGCATGTGATCAGAATTTGATGGGTCAAGTTTAAGGAGATTGGCGCAACAGTCCTCAATATGTCAGCGGTAGTCGATGCTTATGTGTCTACATGAGCGCCACATTCCATCCTATGGTTGGTGACTTGTTGGGAGTACAACATTCTAGCTGTCTACCTGTTTCATTGAAACTTTCAAAGGAATGAGAATTGTTGCTGAGTCTAAATACATCAGACTAAATCTTTCAAGTTGTTCTGCAAAAATCATCAGCATACCCAATCCTGAGTCATTGCTATACCATTGGGAGATAAAATCATCCAATGACAAGATATATACAAATAAGGTAGAATTAAGAAGTGTTTCAGAAAAACTCAATATGTCATAAACTATCTAGAAAAAATCTATTAAAAATCTATCTCTATATATGTTGAACAAAATAAATGTCTTTGTATGTCAAATGATTCTTTTATATCCCATTTTATGCCAGATGAGTACACTATGAAATGAAACATTTTATTAGATGTTTAATCGTAATAAAATTGTTGCTATTAAGTCCAGTATTAAGCTGAATATATCCGCAGACCAATCGTCCTGGGACAGTCCAAAGAGCAGGTACTGTAAACAACATGCATATAATATTCAAAAAACCCAATCATGCTCGCTACAAATTAGATAAATGCAACCTTATTTTAATGCAAAAATAACATCATTACTAGCCTCCACATCAACAAAGCTACAAAGCTAAACATGCCAACTTTCAACAATAAGAGTGAAACATTTATTATTGGTCGTTCTTATTAGAACTTAGAACAGCCCAAGTTTATGCGATATATATATATATATATATATATATATATATATATATATATATATATATATATATATATATATATATATATATATATATATATATATATATATATATATGCGAGGTTATATGCAACAACAAAGAGGACTAAACTGTTTTATATATTTACGTCTGAAATACGGAGACTTATTGGAGATATAATTTTCATATAATTTTCGTTACTATTTTCACATGAGAAAGATATATCCTTATATTTTCACAACTATATGAACAACTATATCCTTATATTTTTACATGTGAAAATATATGATTGTCCATAACTCTATGCGCTTGTTCATATTATGTTCCCACAAAAGTTGTTACTGCAGCAACAAAAATGAGTACTTTGCGAGCTATAAAAAATAAACGGTATTTGCTTTAAAGAAATTTATTTCCCTTTACTTCCTTGACAAGAACGACAAACCAGTTGTGGATGCATTGCTGAATCGGAATGGGTTCAGAGAGGTTCAAATAGTATACAAAATGAAAAAAATGTAACTTACTGCCATATATTAGGTTAAACCAAACCTGTTGGTTTCGAATGTTATATATATATATATATATATATATATATATATATATATATATATATATATATATATATATATATATATATATATATATATATACATACATACATGCATACATATACGCCCACGCTTTAAAAATTAATGAATTTTCGAAAATGGGGTTGTGACGATGAATGCGTTAAGTCTACAGTAACTTCGATTTATAATGAATAGAAAATTTTCTTACCTACGTTAATGCCGAACATATTTCATCGTGTTGTACCAAAACTATATATTTTAACTCTTGGCTTCTCTACTCGTAAATTTTGTTTTGGTACCAAACAATGAAATATATCCAGTATTAACGTACGAAATCAAAAAATGTTCTGTATATTTGCTTCGTATAACGCTATTTAATATATTCATGTTTATTAATTTTTTAATTTAGTTCTCTAACGCTGCATGATGCCCAATTATGATAAATGTATTAGCTATACCAGTATGACCACCTTTGATGCATTGTGTTATCTATTACACAGCTAAATTTGTTTACCGTCTAATGTATTGTGCTATCCATTACACAACCTGTTTTTCTATGCTCTAAAATCTATTAAACAAATTAAGAAAAAATCATCAAACTTGTTCCATGTTTTTTTTTTCTTCTCTTTTTTAAAGATCGGGTAAATACTAACAGTAATTTCGCTTGGAATGAAATCTCTTTAAAGTCTCCTGGGCCGACTTATTCCAAGTTTCAATTAGTGTTATTTTGGGCGTCCTGTGCTGCTTCCATTTGTAAGCCTTACTGTAGAAAGTCTAAATTATATGTTGTTGAAAGTAATTTTTCAGTGGTTTGATTTACCAGTCATTTGAATATTCAGTTTCATATCTCATTATTATTATTATTATTATTATTATTATTATTATTATTATTATTATTATTATTATTATTATTATTATTATTATTATAATAATAATAGTATTCTTATTCTTATTTTTATTCTTCTTCTTATTATTATTAAAAACCAGTTAATCAATCAATCAATCAGTTGATTAATTAATTAATTGATAAATTAATTAACTAACTACTCAATATTGTGCTGTTGCTCATGCTGTTAGTGTTATTATATTTTGGTATTATACATGATAGTTTTATTACTGAAAATACCCATTTTGCAGACTGCTTGGTTTTAACAACATGCCTATAACCACTGGAAGACAGATTTCCTGGTTTGAAGAGATTTATCCTGTTGCTACGCAGGATATAAAATCAAGGATGAAAGTAAAGAACAGTAAGTGTTTCGAAATGTTTTGACGGTATCATTGTTTTGATCCGCAAATATGTTGTTGGATCAATTAAGACACACGTGTTAAAAGCCGAAGTAATTCCATTGCAACGTAATTAAATATGGTGCACAAAAAGTCAAGAACCAGCAATAATATTGACATTGACTTGGACGCTCAGAAAAAAGACTTTTCAAACTAGAAAAGTATCGACGACCATGACAGCAGATAATATCTGTGAATGCTGAAGATGCTTTGATATTTGTAGTTGGTGAAAATTAGGTTTATATATATATATATATATATATATATATATATATATATATATATATATATATATATATATATATATATATTATATATATATATATATATATATATATATATATATATATATATATATATATATATATATATATATATATATATATATATATATATATATATATATATATATATATGGCCATTTCTTTCTTTTCCACAGACACTGATGTATGTTTCCATTGGAAGTGCCCATATGTAGAGGGTATAAGTGAATTTTGCTTCAGAAGAGGAATTATTCAAGGCTCTGCTACGGTGTGGCTTAACAAAACCGTCAACATATTTTATGCATATAACAGCACGGACTATCAGTATCACGATTTTCATTATTATTCAAGAAGAGCAATGTAAGATTACGTATTCATTCTTTCTGACCTTGAAATCTAGAAATGACAAAGAAAAAGGACATGAAGATTGTTTTGATATATAAGAAAGTTTGTAATCTGTATGTTCCCTAAACAAATTTATATAGTTAGATTCGAGGCTCCATCGTCCATTTGAAGAATCAGGATCAATTTAATATTTCAACATGGGTATGTTAAAATAGCGTGGCTAATCGTCTTACTAATGAATATACAATTTTGTCGTAACTAACACTTTGAAATGTTCAAAAATTTACAATTTGTTTGTGTAACCATTTTATTGAGCAGGCAAGTACATATATTTTGCAAATAGAAATTGTCTCCCTAATCAAAAATATATTTTTATTTTGTAGTTGGTTAAGCTGAATTAATTGATCCCTACGAATAAAGAATATTGTTAATTTGTCAATTCATAATTTGATGAAAATACCCAGAAATATTAGGATAAAAACTATACATAATAGCAAAATCTGTATTATTAATCTAACGCGTCTTTGGTGTTTCCCTCAATTACAGGAAAAAGTAGGTAGTTCATGGATTTATATACTCCAATTAATACGTAACATGCTAACACGCGGAACACAACGTCATTGTATCGCAACATTTGTTGTACTTTGTAACATGTTCTCATTTACAAGGCATCTACAGTGTGTATTGAAGGAATTACGAGCATGTAACATACGCACGCTATGAGCATGCCTAATGTCGAAGGCGTCGAATGTCGAAGGTGTCGATAGGATTTTAAACGTATCTCAAATCAACAGGAAGAAATGTTTCAAACGTAGGACAGATAATCAATCAAATTACGATATTGAATATGGCCTTTTTCTGACCAATCTCAAATTTTCACCGTGTGACATTAATTGAAGACGGCACAGTTACAAATATACATAACGAACTTAATTAAGGACGGCACATACAAACGGGATGGGGGCGTTATCTACGTGCAACATATTTTGTTCACTTTCCCCGATAATCAAATACCCGTCGACTATGTCTGTTAACGGAACCGAACCCAGAGCGTCATTACTAGAATCGAATATCCAAACACTGAGCTATGAAATTCAGTTATTGTATATGTTCAAACAATTATCATATAGTTACCAAACATCATCAAATATTTTGATTCTGATAAACGTTATTATAAATCTTGAAATATGTGATTTTTTTTTATTAAAATATATTTTCTATTTAAAACTGTTTGTACAGAAAAACGAACTCCTAAAGTTGGCTGTATACACTACAATCAGATTCTTCAAGCAGATAATTCTCAACAAGTGGGAAGTTAGTAAGCTATATACGTTATAAACAGATTCTGCAGTGAAAAAAATCAATACTTCCATATGAATGGTTTTTGCCTGAAAGAGAGGCTGGTTTGTAAAGCTGTTTACTTATTCTAAGGTCTTAAAGTTACTATCAGATTTTCATTGATACAGCTCTATAAATTCATTAGCCAAAAAAGCAAATGTTACATCATGTATATGCTATGTTCGATAACCACAAAGAATTTTAAACTTAGCCGGAACAGTATTTTCTCTCTTTTAGAAACATATAAGACACACAGTGTTATATATCTTGACCATTGAACAATGTTTCAACTTTTGCTATTATGTATAATTTATTGTCATGAATATACATCTAAAATTTAATTCTACTGGTTAATTTTCGATGACATTCAAATAGTTCTTTTATTTCTATCTTACTGAGATAATACTTACTACCTTTTACAAAAGCTTCTGACAGGTCTATGTCTATATTAATATTTGTGTATTATTGCTGGCTAATCGGTGTAAACAATTATTGTATTTCAGTATAAGCTCATGTCGTAAATTTTCGAGATGATTAAAATATTTACTAAGGCATATACCTGAGATTGTATCGTTAAACTCAAACGGTTATTGATGGCTATTAACCATTACTTCTTCGATTTTTTTTATTAACTCCAACGACTAATGTTACATTTTCGAACGTTATTTCTACAGCTTAGGCAAAATTAAACATGTCAATGAGAGTACTTGCATAATGATATTGTGCTAGTGTATACATTCCGTCCTCGCAATATCTTCAATCATCAAAATTACTTAGTCCCCCTTATAGCATCATGTCCGTTTCATTCTTGAGACGATTTGTTCCTATAACATTTGTTTTCAGTATATGGACCTGCATGAACAACATGTACTGGTTAGCAAATTTCCAAAGACGACTTCAAGACACTATATCCGTTTTATTACTTGTCACTGGAATCCTCGGAGTTGTTCAGGCAATCAGTTGTGAACATGTATTTTCATGCACAAGTAGGTAACGCTTGTGGAGGTCATGGATGCTTTGCTGTCATAATTGTTGAGAAGACTCTGATTGGAGGATGCTAGTTGTTGAATTAGGATCAGCCATGAACGTATTATATATTTATATAATAGTGTCCTGTCATGATGTGAAGGTCATCCTAAACTGAAAATCAGCTGGAAAAAATATAAAATGCAATTAAACAATTGTAAAGTTGTGCTGAAACTTTCTCCTGGAACTGGAAAATTGACCGGAAATGTTCCCGTGTAGTTGACCCAAAGCACACCTCTTTCAGCTTATTACGGCCAAAAACAATATCACAGTGACATTAAATTATCTAAGTCATAGGTAACACAAATACCAAAGACGGTGGAATATTTTTTATTTCTTACTATGATTCCAATTTGTGTAACAGCAGTTGTTTCAAAAGCTGCAGCGTTAGGTGCTGTATGAACTGAATCCAGAAAGGCTCATAAATTAATAAAGAATGTTTCAAAAAGCACATGATTTATTCACCAGTTGTAACTAAGGTTTATATCTGTTCATTTCTTGAAACAAGCTACTATTCAATTTCACACATTATAACAGAAAAATAATGCAAATATATAATGTCATTTACAATGTAGTGACTAGTTTAAGGGTATACAGTGGCAATGAAACATTCGTGGGAAAGATGAAAAATGATTGCATCTTCATTTATATTTTCCTAAGGATAGGGACAAAAACATGTAAGCACAAAACTATTGTAAGAAACTATATAAACCCACCTCACATTTTGTAATATACATCACATGGAGAAAATACGAGACGGTCAGAAAAACCAACAAACAAAATAGTCACTCGAATCACTAATCGTTGCAATTGATAGCGATGTCATTTATTCGTTTGTAATACCAACATTTTCTTCATCCGACCCACATCAGCACTTCTGCTATCATCGACTTGCAATTAGTTTAGCGATTAGAGCAGCCACTGATGATGTGTGCAACTTTGTTGCTCCTGGGAATAACCCACCAATAACGTCACCGAGGCCAGTTCCAAAATATATCACATAAATGGGTTTAGTTACGTTAACAATACGCACGGTTTTATACGTCAACGTTCGTCTGTGATCATTAACTTGTAATGTCAGGTGATCGTTAATATACAGTTCTGTCGTCAAGGTTTCACCGCGCAGATCTACAACAAGACTGATTTGAGCTACAAGGATAAAAGAAACATGTCGGTCGATTACTATGACATGGAAGATACGTAGGTTATGACATTCCTCATTAATCTACTCAATGGCGTATGCGCCAGAGAGAAGTATTCCAGATGGTGCCTGGTTTTGCTGAAAACAAACGAGTTCCTTGCAGGAATACCACCAAACGGTTGTGATCGGATATTAGACCAACTGTAATAAACTCGCAGCAACACTAATGATATCTCAAGTGTGCGTGATTCTTCATTTGCAACTGGTGTAGAAAAAGTCACTCGAAATTATGGTTTGTTGATGAGATTGTGATAATTGCATTAATGCTTTGAGATCTATTTGCAGCAACTTGTTACACTGCAGGATATATTTGGTGGTAAACCGACGCAGATCTCATCAAGCTAATATAAATCATTGATGTCATCAACAAGTTATTGCATCAACGAGCAATTTGTGTTTCTCCGTCATGGCATTGGTGAGCAGTTGCTGAAAAATCGACGTTCCTTCATTAATGACCTCGATGCATTGTTTTCCTCTCGATTTGATGCCACTATTGTTTTCAATCAATCAGCAAGTTCGTAAAGTCATACAGTCCAATAAGACTGCCCTCTGTGTCGGTGTACATTGTAGTATCTGTTGCTGGTCCCACCTAATCGTTTGTTTTATGTAACCATTTGTCTTGTTCTGCCTGGTCTTCTTCTTACTTAATGAGTGTACGTTGCAATTATTGCTCTATTCGCCTCTGTGTTTCCTCCGATTGCTGTCCTTCCTGTCTTCTTTGTCAAAAGCATGACATGCTGATATTGTTTTTTCATTTAGCGTTCAAATTCCTTCCACTCGTCGCCTGTTGACAGACCCTTCTTGAACTTCTTTGATATACCCATCTGGCCCTAATATCAGCTGCTGTCATTTTGAAAAGATCTTTATAACTTACAGTAACATAAGTGTTTGAACAAACCAGTGGGAAAATCAGCTGTAAAAGCTATAAAATCCTTTCGTTCTCTTCTCGAACTAGCCCCATTATGTATTCCAACATGTGGTAACTTTGACTTGTGTTTGGATAGTGTTGTTGCCTCAGTCGCATTTTCATGGACCACATCCTCCTCTTATTGAATCAGTGGACCTGCTGAACGTTCTGGCAACTGTTTAATAGTCTCTGTAGTGTCTAGTATGGCTTTTTCATATCCTGGTTGCATTTAATATTTCTAGGAATATGACACAGTTCTCATGTTTCCGTTAGCCCTGTCACATCGACCACTGATAAGTCGCGTTGCCTTTTTAATAACCTCAGCATGGTTGGAAATTTCATTTGCTAATTTATTCTGCGGTGCAAATGTGTTCTGTTCCCCCAAACCCATTGTTATATCTTCTCCTGCAGTCTGCAGAGACTGAAATATATTTTTGGCATTTTTAAGACCTGCAAAAACGCTACCAATTAATTTCTGTTGTCCACAAGCAACTTTATGGCGTCGCTTTTTATACTCTTCTATGTCATCGTTGGGAGCCATTTCATATATATGTTTTTATTGTAAAATGTTCGTGTGAGAAATGTTCGTGTCCAGGCCCTTGCGATATTTAACTCCTGGACTGGAACTTTAAACCATATAAATGTTAAAAAAAGCTATACTGTTCCTTAATAATTCTCGTAAATATGTTACGAAATACACTCAACGAATAGTCGATGGCATACCAAATCCAATGAATATTTCCAAGACAACTTGCGCCAAGGCCAGAAAATATCAACATCAAGTAGTAGGCAATAATCACTTTAGGCACATGTGTGAATAGTAGTAAATAGAATACATCAATATTTTGTTTCAACCTTGTGAAAATGTTTGAATTGGATTGACCTAGAGTGACTTAGTGCTCAAGTATAACTTGATCGTAAATACAAGATTGTTTTGGTTTGAATTCAAATTGTCAATAGTAAATGTTTCGAAGAGGTGGAAAATATATCAACGGTGACGTTGCCACTGTTATCACTCAATCAAAATCTTTCAGAACATACTTAATACGGTTGATCATCATCCAATGGCACAATCAAGTAATCCCCATATCACTCTAACCATCCTAATATAATTTTCAAGACCAATTAAGGTTTTAATGACCAGGCTAAATCACAAACTGTGTTTGGAAATATTTCACTATACTTGGATGATTTAAGGTTGCCTGCGCGAAAAATCAATTACAGGAAATGCAAAGCAGAGTTTTATTTTAAAGCATCGGTGACTTTTCTTTTTTGTAATGTCAGTGAATAATATGGTATATAATACAATTAGGTCTTCATATTGGATGAAGTGTAGCAAAATGCTTGCTACAAACCAACCCATAATCAAACATATAATTGCTGAAATGCGATTACTGAAAGTTGTGTTCGATGTTGAACAAATAATTTCATGTTCATTTAACACGTCGGCGGTGATACATCTACATCAATAAAATAACCGGTAACACTAAGGAGCAAATATCCCAAAGGAAAACATATTCCAGGGGACTTTTCCTGTAGTTAGTTTGGTGTCCAAGCACCTTAAAAGGTTTATCAGGTTGATCTCTTATTTCTTCCACATGATCGTGTACGTGAACGACAAGGTCGCATTAAATATAGTCAACACAGCCCGAATATACAAAGAATCTGTTGAGCACTGATACGGAGACAACCACGTTCTGGGCACAGGCAACGCTTTGGTTTCTAACGGAGAATATGGTACATAATGTATTGTTTTGTATATTCCCGATGAACTTCAAAGAAGTATTTGTGGTTACTGTTGATGTTTTGTATGTCAATGTATCTAGGAATAGTCCACTCGAACCCTCCAACCGGCATCGGTTACATTATTGACCAGTCGGTATTTGGTTTTGTTTGATGAACCGGGGTAACAGCCGTGTATTTGTTACTTTGCGCGAGTATATTCGTGACTCTCCATAGAAATTTTGCCACGAACAGAGCGCATAATAACATATGTTGGTCATGATCAGCAAGCAATTCCAACTTGACTTTGACTTATGATAACAACGCATATCAGGTCATTTGTGTTGATGATAACTAATGTGCATGATCGAGCTTATACACGTGCATGGCAGTTCCGGGCAATTTTTCGAAAACATTAGCAATCAATTGCACATCGGTATGCAGATACAGATCGTGAGAGTCACCCATACTTTTGCAATCCAATGCAGTCCATCCTTGTCAAGTGGCATATTCAAATACTAATTACGACCCATATCTGATTCAACTCCAGACCGGCCAATGTGATGCAGTACCGATGTGATTCTAAGAATCATATTTGTTAATAACAGTAGATGTTGAGCGTCATTGCCTAGCTTCTATGAGTTTGGGATAATTGCCATGTAATTTTACAAATCACCGCTACATGTTTGAAATATAAATTTAGGTACTTGAGATTGCTGTTTTCGCTCTTACATTTTCAACAGCTTCAGTAACAATAGCAGATTCTATGCATTTTTGTTCATTCAGAGGGCAGTTTGTTCACTCGTAGGGCTGTTTGTATTCTTCCTCAATACGACTCGTGTTGCTCAAACTTGTCCAATTGTACAAGTATGTAAAGTTTTTCTTGGTATTTGTATATTAGCTCACGTGCAAATTGTTTATTCCTGTACCGTTGCCGGTGGTGGACTAGCAACCAGTGGTGAAGCATGTTATTCCAGTTCAACTGTGGGTCTCAATAATTCAATTATGTCAGCTTTTTGCACACTTCTGGGTATTCGCATTCTTTGCTCTTTGCTATTTCTTTCAGCTGAAGTACGGTGTGCATCCGTATATAAGGAAACACCTTTGCTACTTAAAAAGTCTGTGAGTGACTTCTATGCATTTTTATTCCACCAGAATCGGAAACTGCAATCTCATCAAACCATGCTATTAGTTCGTTTATTTTTTTAATTTACGTCTGAATATTTTTTTTATTTCTGTATATATTTTGTTTATATATCTCGTTTCCGGAGTCACAAGTGTCTGTGCTAAAAATAAAAAGATGCATAAGGATGGCAATATTGATCATATGATTTGACTCCAATGCCTCATTTAAGACGTGGTTGGGCACATTGGCCGGTACGTAACACAAGAACACGTGTCTTACAATATTCGTAATGACTTGTTCTTCCACAGGGTTCATATTTTCCATGGCATACTACTTTGTATTTGTTGCGTTGAAAAGCTTCTGATCTCTTCATCCATGTAAAAATATACTTTCAATTGAAAAATCCACATCTTTGGATGCACCACCTTCTCCAATATTCTCAATCTGACTTAATATGTATGTCATTGTGCTATCCCTTCCTCCTCCATATCGGAAAACATGTATTCAGCCTAAGCGGCCAAAGATCTTTATACAGTACATTGCGCCGCGACTTTATGACAATTTTATATTTTAAATCAGGGTGTATCAAACAGAAGAACATTTTTGTGTTGACGTAGAAATCTACAAACAGATTTAAATTCATCTGCAAACGCGGATATGATAAATTTTAACTTGCTACCAACCCAACGCAGCTCAAATATACCCATCACTAAGGTCTTGGCTAACTCTCGTACTAGCATCAAATATCTTGGATCATTCATAACTTTCCTCATTCGATTTTGCTTCATTGCTTTTAGTACTTACTTCTGAAAATTGTTTCCGGTCCTTACCACTCTCCTTTGCTGCGTCATTATAACACTTTTCATAGAGATACTGTTGACTGGTGGGATTAGAGTCAATTTGTATAATCATAGCACAATAATGTTTAAATGATTTGCTATTGGATATCTTTAGCATTACACATCAACTGATTTAAATAACTTGCTTCACTTGTAGCGGGTGATTTACCCATCTTTGAGTAGTCTATTTGGTGGTTTCTGCACAATGTTATACACATTTTGCATTTTGTTCTGTTCGTATACTTGGCCTTGTTAATTCCATTCCATTTCTACGATCATTCCTTGGTTAATCCAACAGTATGGACAAATTTAGACTCTGAAACGCATACAATATTTTGTGAGCTTTGGTAAATCTGTATGATGCATTCAGATATAATTATTGGTACGGAGCTAATTGTAAACTGTTGCATATGAGGTTCTACGATCAAGCTGATGTGTGTAGTTAATATCATTTACAGTAATGTCCGATGGAATCAGAAGAACCGCTAGCGTTGCATACGACATATAAGAAGGTTCAGTGGCCGTTGGTAATACTTAGTTACACTTCAAAGATTATGCTAGCCACGCATCCGTAACCGACGTCGACTTTACATCAACCAGTTTATCTTTATATTTCATATTACACCAGCATAATTGGGTATCTCCAATTATTAAAAAATTACTCCGACCGTGTTAATAATGGCCTGAAATGTGCTAAAGCGCTAAGGGTCTTTTGAGACATCGCAATAATATAATCTAAATATGTTCTTGTTGGAATTCACTATAATTATAAACTAATGCTCAAATCCATGAATATTTTTGATAAGCAATTTGTAAATCCAGTAAATAATACTTGAATAAATAATCCCACTCAGATGCTCAGATACACAGTCAACTTGATTTTGATTTAATGTTAATTACAAAGAACAATCATATCAATCATATATCACATAACCATGAGCAAAAAGCCAAGTAACGATACAAATTTAGTACAGATAATATATATGCCTTTCTCACTTTAAGACGCTATTTGCGAATATATTATTTCAATTTTTTCAAGCATACAATTTGATGCGCTGCTTAAATTGGTTGAAATACCTTCACCTCCATGTATCTTTACCGTGACAAAAAAGGCTTCAAGCATAAACATTGCATTCTTTGCAGCTTTGTATTACTTTGGGAAAGTATTGTTGTCTTATTTCGAAATGAAAATGTTATTACTTTTTTATGTTATCCTGATCGAGTATGAGCATTAATTTCCAGCCTATTTAGGAAATTCTACTTCACTGGATTTCAATCTTTATGCATTACCTTACTTGTGTTTTGATTAGCTACATCCCGTCTTAATGAAAGACTTTGATAATATAACCTTTAAACCGATCAGGTATTCATTACTTTGCATAGCATATCAGCAAAGAAGCCTTTTGATACAGACAATTATGACTATCTGTTGTTAACGTTAAATATTATTTCCTGATTCAGTAAGCAAAAATGATAATTCCCTCTCGTATTTCTTTAGATTCATGCAATACTTGCAAGGAGACAACAGATATTGTTCCGTGTTCAGATCAATACCGCCGTACACTGAAGATAGGATGTTTTATCATGTCATTGATATGGCAGTTATTGACTATATGCTGAATAATGTAGACCAGAGACATACCTATATTATCGGAGACGACGGCAAAACAATAGTAAATATCATGATTGACTTCGGACAATCGTAAGTATTGTTAGTAAAGCCATAACCAAAGAAAATGTATTGCTAGAAATATGTTAATGCAATTGCAGAAGCAGCAATAAGCTACATTAAGTTTATACAGACTATATTACTTTAAGGAGAACATGCTATTCTAGTGAAATTACCATATTAGTGTAAATATAATAGTTCACTATGTTGGACCTAATTAAATATATCGTTTTATACTGAATTAGAGTTTAAATCAATACCTAATAGATTATTCTGTATCTTTTCACATTTTTAAAGAAAATCATTTTCCGGATCATCTATTGTCATGTCTATAGGGGTGTTTACATGTTTGTGTTTATTCTGCCTGTTTGTGCTTCTTATTAATATGATAATTATTATGTTCAAATATTTTCTTTTATAGGCTTTGTCCAACTCCAAACACGGTTCTAGGTGCACCAATTTATCAGTGCTGCAGGTATGAGAAGACCTATAATCAAATTTAAATATAGTTTTCTCCCCTATTTTATTGGATAATCCCCACTTATTATTCTATTTCTATTGGATAATAATTCTATTGCGCCCAACTCCTCCTTCATTCTATACATTGTTGCATGCATATTCGATCCTTGTGCAGTTATAATATGTACAAGATTAGGTCAAATATATTCCAAAATGTCTCTGCAATTGCTATTGTTGTATAATTGACCTTTCGTTCCCATTCATGACATGAAACAAAACATGACCAAACACTACGCCATTTCTACTAGATCGTTATCACGCAGGCAACATGTGTAGGAAAATGAATCATTTATGTAAAACAGTTATGAACGGACCGTTAAAGAAGGACGGATGGACAATATGGACAATATATCTGGCAGAGACATGGAGGACAATGCCTTTCAAACTTCATTGACTGTTCATATATTTGAGACACCATGATTGAACTAAGGCAAATACATTGTGACTATTTTGCGACTGTATATTAGATTCAAACAGTTTGATTAATCATTAGTGATACATTCTTTTTTTAATGAACTCATCACATGTACTACATTATTAGTTTCTAAGAACTACATATAGTTATCAAGGCTTAGATTTTTGACATGTGCATCCAAATCCTATGATTCTACAAGTAGCCCTTTATGAATTGTTTTATATAGTTTCATTGTATTAAAAAACCAAACATTTTCATCTATAATGATATGATATTCAAACGTTGGAATTGTCTTTTTTGATTGTTTTTATTACTTCAGCATTCGTAACTCAACCTTCAAGGCAGTATATCGACTTCGTGACACTTTAGAGCAGGAGTTTGAAAAAGAGACCAGGGATGATCCATTGTACCCTCTGCTGTTGCCAAACTTTTTTGATCAGATAAAAAGACAAACTAAAGAACTCGCTACCTTTCTTGATTTTTGTGTTACTCACAAAGGACTGGAAAATATTATTATTGATTAACTTGACTCTGAAAGTTTAAAATATATTTATTAATGCATATTACTAGAAACGTTATTTACCACTCTATTGTTTTATTTATCTACCTTTTTATTTTATTGCATGTTTGCAAAAGAACACACACTCACACACACACACACACACACACACACATATATATATATATATATATATATATATATATATATATATATATATATATATATATATATATATATATATATATATATATATATATATATATATGAGATTTTTAGAATGATTATGGTCTATTAGCAATTAGAATTTGCAATTTTTATATCCGATTACCGATATGTCTAAATACACGGAAGTATTTGTTTCCTTCATATTGTTTTATGTTTTTGTAAAGAAATATATTAATTTTATTAGTTATTTAAGGATTCGTCTTCATCTCATGTAACTAGAAATTTATATGTATGCATATAAATATATATACGCTTGTAAAATTTAAACCAGATTATTCTTGTTTGCAAGGTCTGGCACACGTACAATAAATTAAACAATTGACAAATTATAAAATTATAATTTCAGATTCGCCTGTCTATAAACTGATGAATTAGCACTTCAATAGCAAACAATAATGAAACCTTTTCACAAAATTAAATTCAAGAGACTTATGACGTGCATGTTCCCGTGTTAACTATGAACATATGTTCTGATTTGTTTTTTGATTTACCTTTACAATTTAATGATGATTATATTGAGAAACTGATTCATCAACCGTGATAGCAAGTTTACACAGCTGCTGTTTTGACACAACAAGCAATAAGTAATTTGAAACTTTAACAAAATAAAATAAATTCCTTCTTTGGCAGGATGCCATTGTTGTTTTGTTTATGATTTATTCCAGGTACATCGTCTTCAGCTGCGATCTTGCTACTGTCAAATCTGCTAGTGCACAGAAACAAACACACACACACACACAAAAACACACACATCCATCCATCCATCTATACATGCATACGTACGTACGTACAGATATACATGCATGCAGTCAGAGAGACAGAGACAGTATGAACCTATTATTAATGCTACATCAGAATGCTCTTTATAGTCCGTACTATTTGCAAGTGTACCAGTTATATTAATCGATTAGTCTCGGTATTGTTCGGTTAACTCGAGACATTATGTCTTAACACAGATAACACCAAAATGCAAACGATGTTAGATGACTATACAGTGCTCCATTCACTTCATATGTCTACACTTGACACGCCGAATATCTGTTTGGTAACCATATCATGTTTAACCAGGTCGCCGAGAACAGTGCCCATCCTTTCAGAGCTCTTTAATGGTTCTTTGTCAGTGACGGGTTGTCTTTATAGATGGATTCTAATGGATGTTTGTTGAAATAATACTTTTTTGTAACTTGTTTTAAAAATCGGAATGGTGTTCAGCATTTTGCAGATTTATTAAAAATTCAATCAGATCTAATTTGATCAATGTATGTTATAGATGTATATTGGTCTAAACTGGATTGTCCGATTATCATAGGTGGCATATCTATTTCATTTCAAAAAACTCTTCTGTACCTTTATATAGACTGTAGTAGATTTCTGAGGCTTTTTCCATGCAATCAAACTTGTTTTTGTGCATGTAATCTGGCAAACATTTGCAGATCTACTACATTATTTGCATCCCTCTGGTTTAACCTTTTATTGATGACATTAGTTTTTGTAACGTCCAATCATGCAATGGATTATTGTACTCATTGTATGCCATTTCTTAGTAAGGTATATTATAATTCACTACAGCAGATAATAAAACTCAAACAGCAAGTAGTGGCATTATAGAAAAGGATACAGACAAATATAAATTCATCTGAGAAACCCAAGATAAGACAATGCTTTGGTGCACATTATTTTACTAATTATAAAACACTGCTCTAGCTTAATGTCAAGCTGGAATTGGTATAATATGACGGAGTTATTTAAGTTTCAATAATATAATGAACACTAGCAAATGTTTACTCCATTGCAACTCCGGTGAAAGAGATGTACAATACTAGCTTGTTTATAGTGTAATAAATGTCACACGGAAGGACATCTTAATCGATATTTATTTACCTAGATCACAAATGGCCATATATACATTTTGGAGCAAACATATCAAAGGAACAGCATTGATCTAACATTTATGTTCCCTTATAGAGAATCCCTGAGTGAGGAACACCTCTAATATGATGCACTATGTATATCTGTTATAACTTGATGATAATTACTATAATACCTCACCATAACACGGCACAATATCAGTGTTTGCCATTGACAGCCATTTGTTTTACAAAGCGAGAGATTTACAAGGACAACTTGTGTTTCATGCATACATTGGAAATAACAGTATGGTTACAGTTGCATCGTTTTGGTAACATTTACAATTATGATGTTGGGCGGGTTGTATTTCACGCATTCACATTCAAATTGTCGCTGGAATTATACTGTTACTACGGATGAATTTAAAAGAACATATTCACAAAACACTTAAATAGACAAGTGAGAGAATTAATTAACTCAAGAGGTCGAAATGTTATCACGGAAATGACCAATTTTGACATGTTGTCATACACATATTTAGGACAGTGATATCGCGAGACACCAGCAAATACAGTATTATGCTCATTTAACGAGTAATTATTTAATATTACGCAAACCTACATTTCTTAATTGTGCCTCAGAATCGTATTAATTTTGTTTATGCACATGGCACTGTGAATGTGAATTTGACGGCAATATATTAAAAACACATGACACTGTCAAGGTGAAATTTTAAGTCCACGTATTAAAGGCATATGACACCGTGAAAGTGAATTCTAATGTCCGTGTATCAATTAAGGGCGTTTAACACATTGTTAAAGTGACTTTGCTGCCCAAGTATTTATTAAAGGCTTGACATTGAAAAAGTGAATTCTGACACGAATGAGACTTTTAAAGGCATGTGGGGCGGTGCAAGTAAATATTTAGTTCCATATTTCTTTAAGTGCACATGACAAGGAGATAGAAATTTCTGACTCCCATGTATCTGTTAAAGACACATGACACTGAAAATGTATTTTGATGCCTATATATCAATTAAAGGCATATTACACAGTGTAAGTGATTTTTGTTGCCGAGACTCAAAGCAACTTTTATCATGAACCACACATTTTACATCTCATAGAAAATCTGGAATTTCTCACTGTGTCTATTTCTTAAATTTAATATATTTATTAAATAATTAAAGTTTCATTGGAACACTTCATGCCCAAATTAAACTACAACTCCAAAATTGTTTGGAGAGTATGGGCCTAGCTATCGTCCATTCACTTTTGCTGATGCCAGGTCACATACAACCAGATTAGTGTACAGTAAATAATTATTTGGCGAAATTATATATATATATATATATATATATATATATATACATATATACATATATATATATATATATATATATATATATATATATACATGTATATATATATATGTATATATATATATATATATATACATATATACATATATACATATATATATATATATATATATATATATATATATATATACATATATATATATATATATATATATACAATTCTTTTAAATGTTGTCACGTTATTGGATATTTGCTACTACCTATATTCCACATAGCTAGAATTAAAAAATATATAGTACTACCTTCACCTTGTGGCCCATTTGCAAAGTATTAAATCAAACATTAGTTAGTATCGCACATTGATAGACTTACACGTGATACAGCTCTTCCAAGTTGGATGTGGAACACATTTAATTGATATCCGAAACAAAGAGCACATCTCATGCAAAAAAGCATGATTAGTAGTTAACATAAAACATCCTCTTCAATCAGTGTAGCAACGCATGTTGTGGTAATGAATTGGTATTGCAATACAGGTTGTTACTAAAACCTCATACAGTGTAAATCAGAAAGTTGTGTTTGTAAATTTTTATACAACACTGGTATCTAACAAGCCTCATATAGTATAATTCATATTGATGTAGTGATAGATTTTTATTACTATACCAGTTGCAACAAAGCATCACACAGTGGACTTTTGGTTAAATTTGTAGTTATCAGATAAAGTGAAACTCGTCTTTCAACTTGGACAGGAGCTTTTATTCTCAGAAAACAGTGTAGTAGCAACATTTATTTTAAAGCGAAACTTACACAGACCCATCCATACATTCATTTGTGAAATTCACATATGTTGTAGAAAGTACGTTACAGGGAAAGTTATTTTTGTTGTTTCTCACAGTTGACCGCAATAAAGGATATATAGAGTAGCTAAGAACAACTGTATAGTCCTAATGTGAGACACACTGTCAATGATATTTATTGACACAACAGAAACATATCAAAACCACTTCTTTCGATGGAAGCTAACACTCAGCGAGGTTTATTTATTGCCTCGTTGTGTATAGAAGTCGTTTGGAAACAGAGAATCAATTACACCTAGAATGTTAGTGATATTTTACCTCGTTGCAGGAGTGAAAAATCTATGTTTATTCCGAAATGATAGTACTATTGAAAATTATATACATTTTAAGGAGTGGATATCATTCAGGCAAAGATGAGAAAATTTGGTTTTTTATGTCTTGGTAAAGATTTGTTATAATTTTGGTAATTATACTTTACACTGCTTCATGAGATGATAATTTCTTTACAGATAATGGCAATTTAATACATACGGCGTCAGTAAAAAACGGCGTCTCGTTTCAGGCATAAGCATGTTATCTAATTTTATTTGCTGTATGCTAACGGTTTTTCTAGCTTTGCGTCATGATATGGAATCATGCGTTCAGTGCATTATGACATTAGGGTTTAGTATTGCAACGTGTTGCAATCATTTAATAGATCTGCATTATCTAGAAAACTAATATTGAATTTGAAACAAATTTCAATTTGATTTTTATAAAATGTGTTACTTCTTAAAATTAACAGGCCTTTTTATAAAACATTGCTATAAAGGACTTAAAACATATGTTATAATAAAATCTTTTCAGGGATGGTGGAATGTTACCTAGCACCTTATGTTAACTCTTTCCGTTTTCGAAATATATTTGTAATTTAAATAATTGGTCATTCAAGCAACCAAATATTAACATAACGATTTATTTGTGAAAATGGAGCCCTTAACGATTTGATCTTTGTTTAATGAATATTCCTCTCTGAGTCACGCTCGCCCGCGTAGTTTAGAGCACTCACAAAACATAGCACGTCAAGATGTTTACTTATACATAGTAGGCGCGTATTCAAAGGATACGAACAATTCTTAATTGTGAAATAGTCTAGAACTTGTAACACTGAAAAGAGGATTGTTTTAAGGACTAGTCACATAACCATTACCTAACACGATATTATAGCACCTCATCAAAGGCTGATGGCTTGGCTTTCTTACCTACATCCCAACTATCTGATTGTTCTCTGTTACAACCTTTGGAGAAAAATCCATATCCGCTTAAAGATTCTTGTAAATTGCAACTTAATTCAACGAACAGTCAGGATATAGTAACACCAGAGACACATGTACGTGGATTTTCTTTATATATTACATATTTCTTTACATATAAAAACCAAATTTTACCATTTATTACGTCACCGGCTTTAAAAAATAATTCCAAAGCAATTCGAATCGCATGTCTATACTCAGTTTTATTCTTTATTATTATCACATAATTTGTTATCGAAAAGCAACCAGGTTTTAGGAAATGTCCCTACTGTCAAAATAGTTTTTTATTACAACTTGTTCGTGGCATCGTTGCACAAAGTTGTAAACGTGGCGGTATCTACGCATTAGCACATGTATTTTATGTATGCACTCGTGTATGAGCCATGATAGATGAATCATTTGAGAAAAATTATTTCTGGGCCAAACTCATAAAAAATGAGTTTGCATTCCTCAGTGTGACTGGTTTGGTTATAAAATGCAATCTTGTTATATTGGATAGTCGTACACAAGAGGCACAATTTCTAAGTGGCACTACCAGTGTAAAGTGGTTTAGGCCCTCAAAATAGCTTACAATTTGTTTTTCCCCTCCATAAGAACAAAACTGCCATTTAACTGCGCTGTGACAAGTTCACCTATCCGGGTGACTAAGCTGCTCTAGCATCTATGCTTGCGCATGCAGGCGACTCAGCCGCTCTAGCTGTGCTATGATTCCTGTATTGCAAACCACTCATTTGCTCTAGCTGTGTTGTGTTCGTGTATGACGATAATATAGTTACTGTAACTGTAAATATAAGGAAAGATGATGTTCAAATCAAACTTTGAACAGATCACACTTTTTAATTTGGTGTAATTACATTGTTATGTGTATTCATTATGAAAGAAGACAAGGTTCATAAATTCAGACAAGGCGAATGCATTACGATCTATCTGCTCACATGCTTGAATGATTCACAAGGAGAAATGTTTTAGGTTTCACAGTTTGAAGACAAATTATCGTGCAATTAAATACAATTTATCCGGTCATAGACCTTTATCTAAAAAATGTACCTATGTTTTAGGATCCCATTTGTAACATTCAAGCAGAGTGCTGCATTTTTACATAGAATACATTTCTAAATAGACCAGGCAGAAGCAATCATCTGCCGTTCATATTTCTTTCATTCTGGAGAATCTATAATAACGCAGAATCCCTGACGAAGGAAACAGTGGAAAAGTTTTCAGTTTTATATGTTTGTGTTTGCTTATTTCAGATGAAATAGTAATGGACATACCTTTTAAGTAACACGTAAAATTAATAGGACTTAATATTGACCAAGAAGCCATCGTTCGACGAGACGTATGGCTGTATTATTTAAAGAATATAATAATTATCGTGTACCAAGGATGACAATTGACCTCTTGCAAATCAATAATTTTACATTTTAGGTTTTCATGTTTCTCAGGGTGACTGACATATGAGAACTTTATTGTAAGTGTTTTTATTTTCACATTAAAGCAAGCAAACATATTTTAAATAAACGATTTGATTAATAACAGAGTATACTTTTAGCAGAGATGTCCTAATGACCTCTTGATATATAGAATGATCAAATAAACATACTCATCACGACGATTTGATTGGTCTAAAGGCAGATTGAACTTACATTCTTTAATAGTTGGCAGATATCTGCAGCTTTCTACCTTTGTCATATTCAAGAAAATATCGTGCAAAGATAGCAATGAATCTTACCTTGTTCAAAATATGTAAATTTACTTCTCGCAAACAAATAATTTCATACAGCGACTTTAAAAGTTTTATTTGTCTCCAAAGAAAGAACTTCATGGTAGCTGATTGAGAACTTTAGAGAAAATGTAAATTTTTTAAAATGAAAATGGGACAAGAAATTTTAAGGTTATATATAATATTCGATTTGTTGTATTGCATATATATTGCAGAAGAGACTAATGATCAAGTAACATAGAAAGATATTTGCAATTTGCTTTCTGTACAAAATGGTTGAGAGCTGCTTCGTTAGGCAAAGAGTTATAATATTGACAAATCCTTTCCGTTATATGTCGCGTAACTTAAACTGAACGTTATATGACCAATGGTCTCAGAAATATCTAGACACTTTTATCTACCAGGACAAGGTATATAACGAATGGGCGCCGGTTAGTGGAGTGGACTAAAGATCTCGAATGTACCGATCAACGCCTCTATCGACGTGGTTTCAAGTCTTGTGTTCGACCAATGTATCTATGCCAGAAAGCTTGCCAGTAACATTCCGTGAGTCGGTGGTTTTTATCGAGGCTTGCCAGGTTTCTTCCTCCACCCCTTATACTGGTCACCATGTATCGTGTGCTGAAATATGACGTTAAAGCAACAGCAACAATATATTGTATTTATGTATAAGGGTAAACAGCTTAGCTTGCAAATGATCCTGGAAATCATAAACCTGGTTATATCGCGTTTGAGAGTGAATTTAACATTACATCACATTTTGTTTTTTTTATGCCCGGCCCGGCCCATTTCATTATTGGGAGCCCCTTGATGATGTTTGCATCTTGGGCGTTTTAAATGACTTCTACATTTCGTCTGAAATAAAGGTTTTGCAAAGTATTATTTTCTCATTTGCTTAAGATGTGTAGGGCAATTTGATTGCAAGACAAAAATACTCAAAAGGAAACTTTGTTCAGAAAATGGAAAATTGCAATGATTCTAACTTTATTATCGACTACATTAAATGATTATATTAGTATTTCATAAAATGTTTCATAAATCACGTAGATGCATTTTGTATAATATTCCTCATTATTTAAATCATCATGCAGAAAAAAACAAAATTGACTAAATAAATAGTGAATCCACTGGTTATCGTTTCTTTGACAGATGTAAGTCTTGAAAATGAAAATAACAATAGTAAATAATTACTTGTATAAAACTTATTCACACCGAAAAATTAGTAACAACTCGTAAAATGCTTTTTTTTGCAGTTACTCTTATTTCATACTTTTAAATCAAGTAGTTTCATCGAGAACATCGTCAGCAACAATAACGGAATTTTTAAAAAATATATGCCTTGCTATTTAATGTTAAGAAAATTATAATAACTGTAAAGCAAGAGTGAATGTAGATGCAAAAATATTCAAGGCTTCTTATAGTTTAGTTATATGAAAATATTGTCAATCTTCTGTTTCGAGTGTTGATTCCCATAAACAAGCATGTATGATATTCTGTAGTCGTCAATATATAATTTTAAAGTTAATTTATATTATATAAACTAATGTAGTTCTGCTTTTAAAGATGACATTAAGTTCCCGATTGGCCAAGTGGTCTGAATTGCTCACAGATACGGATTACTGACATCTCACCTCTGTCTGTGTGATTTGGAGTTTCGGATGCGGCCAATGATTTGTATTCTTTATATATATATATATATATATATATATATATATATATATATATATATATATATATATATATATATATATATATATATATATATATATATATATATATATATATATATATATATATCGATCGATGTTTTTCATAAATATAAATTAATTATGGATATATTTCTATGCTTCAGCCTATTTTATTTTCTGCTCTTCTTTTCTCTCTCCATCAGTTTGAACAGATCTTAAATAAAATACATGTTGTGATTATACAAGTTTATGGTATCAATGAAGAGGCACCATCAAGAAATGCAAAAACAATTCAAACAATTGAATATGATTTTCAATTAACTGCTTTATGATTTATTTTCTATATTAATCATACATATTGTCAGTGAATGACTTTACGTGATCTACTGCTCTTTATTAAATTTTTTTATAAAATTGTTTTAAGTAGTGATTTCAATTTTCGTCACAATGATAATCAGGCTTGAAAACGACAAACAAAAAAAAATCGAGAATAGATGAGCCTTGATTGTAAACCGAAATCAAATGAAAATAACGAAATTTCTGAGCAGTGCCTGTTTCCGAATTAGCTTGTAAGCTTGCCAAAGTAGAGCAATTCACGTTTGAATGCAGAGATATATACAGAGAAGAAAGAAATTTTCCGAGTAAACTCTGAATCATTGAAATCTTTCGTTTAAAGATGATGCGTTCGACCGACCTGTTGTTTCCACAATAGCACGTCTGAAAATAGAACAAGTCTCCATTTCGATCGCTGAATATTTCCTGGAATCTTTTCACAAAATATAAATATCCTATGTATTTTAACACCAAGACATAATTTATAATTAAGATCTGAGCTTAGTTTAGGACTGCAATGTTTCTAACTTCTTTGTACATGATTAATTAACTGCTTCGGACTGCTTTCTTAAATATCGCGTCTTAAAAGTTTTGATATTTATAAAACATATTTACTAAATATATTTTTTAAAAATTATTGCTACACTGAATGAAAATAGCAATATGCATACTTGTTCTGCTATTGCAGTTTAACTGCCTGACTGGAAAACTGACTTGCTAATAAAGTAATGATCTAACTATGCCATATTATACTTTATGCCTTTAGTTGCCTTCTTTACTTTGAAAGACGTAATGCATGCAATTAGCTATAGTAATTGTGTCCTTTCCTTTATAAATCGCTCTGACTTTTCACATATTTGTATGAATTGTCAAACGCAATGTTTTTCACTACATTTACATTCATGTGTTTCACCATCTTTTCTATCATTAATATTTTCTTTTCTCGGCTTCATATGTGTGTAGCCTGGTACTCTATATATTTCGGACAGGCGCATGAGATTATAAAATAAAAATCATTTAGAAGTTTACCAGCTACTCTTGTGGTGATGGTGCATCTTTGCTATTTTACACCTAAACAATCGGCATACCGGTATATTTTTGGTATGATCTGTGTTACACGTATTCATTTACAGAGATCTAAAATTCTCCAAACTATTTTCTGCTGTACATCTACTGGAGTACGTTTGACGTAGCTGAGGAACTGTGCCCAAGGCGTGCAAACATTGAATATCACGCACGTCTGTTTCTATTTCTAGTCTTACGCAATATATGGAATTTACATTATGAAAGCAATGGACTGGGACCAGACAATCTAAATAACGATGGTGAGTTTGAGACTATATAGATGAGAGTCAGCATTCACGATAAATAAATTGTTATATGACTAAATGCAGATTGATACATATTTAGTGTGTTGAATTAATAAGGCAGTATTAATTTATTTGATTCTTGAATCAAACTGCATTAATACTGTTGGTGGATACATTCGCTTTGCATACAGTGGAATTTGTTATTCACTGTGAAACACTGGAGGTTTCTGTTAAAGGTAGTATAACCTATTTCCTGTATATTTAAGTCACACAATTTACACCTAAATGCACATCAAACTTAGTAAAAATCATTTAGGGCCATGCCCATTATACTTCTCTTTATTGCAAATGTCATTCACATCATTTTGAATACAGTGAAGTAAGAATACGCATGTAATATTATAATTTACATTCGATGGACATATCATAAATTATTAATCAGTTAGGTGAACTTATTAATTTTCTTCATATATTTAAAATAAGGATAAAAACATGGTTCTTTCATTTATGAAAACATGTGTTTCTTTATTACATTACTTATTTTTTATTATTGATTCATGTTTAATTTATCTACAAATCTATATCTAATATTCGCTTCAGCTGTTTCCAAACTGACGCCATTGCTGAGTACTTAGTCCTGATTCATTTCTATTTTCTTGCCACATGTACTTTGTAATCGTTGAAAAATGATAGCAAATTGGAAAGGCATATTGCAGGTTTATTACTACCTGTCGTCATATGGAGCATACGATATAATATGTTTTAGAAAAAACTTCAGACACCTTGACGTCCAATTTTTTGTTACGTCTCTATGGTGTTTTTCAAAATAACGAAAAAAAGCAAGACCACTGTAGTAAATTCAGAACATTATTTGCTTCCCTTGTCCACAATGTTAACATTTAAACAGAACATAGTATTGTGAATTAAATCCGCCTCAATCATTTTCTGTAACAAGTCCGAAAGTAACGTGTTCCTATTTATTAATTTATTAAATGTGTTGATGCACTTATGTACTTACAAGAGTTGATATACAAATATCATTGATTTCTCATTATTAATAACATGTAATCTCTAAAGTTCTTGAACGAATTCACAATAATCCCAAATGAATAATTAAATTCAAAATGTCAATTACAATCAATATTATTAAATACCTGATACCTTTCAAATTATGTTTGAAAACTACAGAAAATAAGTTTGAAGACTGAAATTAAAGGAAGGATGCCTAATCTTGGTTATCACAACGTTATATACGTCCCCACTTGACCTATATCGCAATAGTATTTCCTGAAAACCTCAATTATCTTAATGGAAACTTATTTCAAACTCTAAATGTAGTTTGATTCTGGAACCCCCTAAGGTTATAATCGAGCCTCATTTTCAGCTTAAAGCCTCGTAAATATCTATTTACAACTTTCAAGAAAAGGAAAACTAAGTTACGTACTAATCCTCCAACTTCATTCATCTACAAAACGTGAAGCAAGGATCGCAAACTAAATATGCATAACGATATGTTCGTTAAAAGGATGTCTGATGTACAACACCAGATTTATTATGTGCTGTACTAATTTAACAAAACGTTCCTGCAGATCAGAAATTAAGATATTTGCTTGATATTATAAAAATACCAGTAGTATGGGTTATGATCCTTTTACACATTGTACGACATCGTGTATAGGTTTATGCTGCTTGTATCATGGATTGCTATATATATGAGCACAGATGTCATTGACGAGAAACGTAAGTTTGTATGCTTAAATTGCAAGATTAATTTAAAGATTATTTATGAAATAATTTATTTGCAAACAATGTCGATAAATGCGAAAAAGAGTATGATATCTAAGGCTAATTGTTATAATATTCATGCTAATTGTGAATTAGCATGCGTGATAGTGTGTGCGAGTGTGTTTGATTTCTATTTTTAACATAGATTTAACATTTTTTGTTTTGTCATATCGTTACAATGTCTGCAGTGTTACAGTTTATAGTGATGTATAGCAATGGGGCATCTTGCCGCAGACATTCAGCATGATGACATATTACTCTGACATCAAGCCGGCCAGTCCTGACACTAACCTCTTTATGCTGAGCTTCAAGCGAGGCAACTGTTAGTAAAATTTTTAAGAATCTTTGGTTTGAATCGGATGTGGTTTGAATCCGCATATCTCACGCATCTGAGGCAGACTTTCTAACCACTAGACAACGGAGATGTAGTACAGATTAGTATACGGTCGTTAAAATGCACGAAAAGTCAATATGTCAGTTATCTAAATTTACCAAATAATTTGTACATTACAATCCTTTCATTTAACCAGATATTTTCCATCGAGCAAAACAAATATGGAGAAATAAAAGCATATGCTACTTGAGAATTATGTGAGAAATCGGAAGCTATATAACTGAAACAGTGTTGAATAAAATATGTATTTAAAACGCAGTTTTATCGGGGCGGTAATCTGGGAGGAAATGATATTCATTTAGATTTATGAACATATATTTGCTCTTAGGATGATAAAAGAAACATACATTAAAATGGTGTCAGAGATTAGTTAGGTTAATTAAATATCTTATTTCCGTTTTTTATGTATAGAGTGACTATACGATTGCATACTTCTTAATAATAAGAAAACTACAGAACAAAAAGTGTTCACATCAAAGCTGTAATATGGTCCTTGGGATTGAAGCATCTCTAAACGGTAATCGCGGCAATTCCAGTAAGGAAAAAGTGTTGTGTTTTTTTTAAGAGGCATCATCTAAAACTGGTTATATTTGTTTAAGAATTTTGTTAAAATTGGTATTTGGATTAGAGGATGAAGCAATTGGAGTATCCCTATAGAAGGGTCTAAGAACATATTCATTGCTCTGCTAAACGTTATCTTCAACTTTGTAGTGGAGTTCTGATGAGTTGCTAATGGTAAAGTGTTTCTAACTTTAATAACATAAGGAAGGAATCAAACAGTTGCAATATAGTTGTAGATATTATGGGTGTGTTATTATCGGCAATTGTAACATCAATGGCTTCATCAACCCAAGAAAATTGTACCTAATTATGCGCCGTTACTTATACGTATGACAGATAGAATATCTTATTTCCGTTTTTTATGTATAGAGTGACTATACGATTGCATACTTCTTAATAATAAGAAAACTACAGAACAAAAAGAGTGTTCACATCAAAGCTGTAATATGGTCCTTGGGATTGAAGCATCTCTAAACGGTAATCGCGGCAATTCCAGTAAGGAAAAAGTGTTGTGTTTTTTTTAAGAGGCATCATCTAAAACTGGTTATATTTGTTTAAGAATTTTGTTAAAATTGGTATTTGGATTAGAGGATGAAGCAATTGGAGTATCCCTATAGAAGGGTCTAAGAACATATTCATTGCTCTGCTAAACGTTATCTTCAACTTTGTAGTGGAGTTCTGATGAGTTGCTAATGGTAAAGTGTTTCTAACTTTAATAACATAAGGAAGGAATCAAACAGTTGCAATATAGTTGTAGATATTATGGGTGTGTTATTATCGGCAATTGTAACATCAATGGCTTCATCAACCCAAGAAAATTGTACCTAATTATGCGCCGTTACTTATACGTATGACAGATAGAATATCTTATTTCCGTTTTTTATGTATAGAGTGACTATACGATTGCATACTTCTTAATAATAAGAAAACTACAGAACAAAAAGAGTGTTCACATCAAAGCTGTAATATGGTCCTTGGGATTGAAGCATCTCTAAACGGTAATCGCGGCAATTCCAGTAAGGAAAAAGTGTTGTGTTTTTTTTAAGAGGCATCATCTAAAACTGGTTATATTTGTTTAAGAATTTTGTTAAAATTGGTATTTGGATTAGAGGATGAAGCAATTGGAGTATCCCTATAGAAGGGTCTAAGAACATATTCATTGCTCTGCTAAACGTTATCTTCAACTTTGTAGTGGAGTTCTGATGAGTTGCTAATGGTAAAGTGTTTCTAACTTTAATAACATAAGGAAGGAATCAAACAGTTGCAATATAGTTGTAGATATTATGGGTGTGTTATTATCGGCAATTGTAACATCAATGGCTTCATCAACCCAAGAAAATTGTACCTAATTATGCGCCGTTACTTATACGTATGACAGATAGAATTAAAATTGCAAAATATCATGAACATTATTTTATTTTTCATTTTGTACATAAAGCATAATTTTGTTATCTGGGTTAAGTGGTTTCCTATCCGAATTTATGGATTATATAAAAATAAATATATAGTTAGACGCTATAATGGATTTGTCTTTCTTTGAAACAAATATTCGCTGTATCAACCTTGTTAATATCCACTATAATTAATGACAAGAGACGTAACATGAGAATCAGGAAAACTCTTAAGACTTGCATACCAATCCAAGAAAGATGTATTATTGAATCTGAAATATTGTGATAGTATGTAGTCTCTGACCAAATATGGTTTTGAAAACGTATTTTGCTTAAACCTTTATTACTTTTAATTACATATAACAATTATAATAAAAAGGGTCTTACCAGATCGTCTTCCGTCAATTTGTCAAGGTGATCATCGTCTGCCGTCAAGTTCTTAAAGTCACATTACATTGTTATAAATCTCGGCTCGTTCGAAAAAAAAAAACAGAGAAAAGAGTCAAGTTCCAAGTTGAATTTGTGAATTAAGAATAATATTCAGGTTTTTTGAATTCGTCCAAAACTTTGCTGAAAAAAACATTATTTTCCCGAGAATACAAATTATTCCTAAAAACAGATAATTCAAAATGTGGAAGCAACAGAAAATACCCATTTGCCCTTGAAAGCAATTTTTCGACTCACACAAAATCACTAAAACTTAAGTATTGAATCCAATTTTAGATCACGCAATAGGTTATTTGGTCACTTACTACAAACTATTTTTGTCACGTAACCCCACTAAGAAACAAATTAAAACGTTTTCTACACATGGGTAACACGCGTGGTCAGACATGACCTTGAAAATAACCAATCGTTATCAATCAATGTTTACAAATTCCATGAACCAGAGTGAGTTATATATTGTGATACTGTATTGTTATGCGTTCTAAAAAATCAGACTTTACTTGAAAAAAAATTAAACAATAACACTAACACACAAGCAATATACGTAACAACATAAAGTCATTAAAAATATTTCTACATTTTGAATCTTTCTTTTGACAGACACCGCGACCATAGACCATGTAAATTGTAAACTGGAAATTGTAAAAAAACGTAGTCATTCCACAACAAAAGCTAAAATCAAACTTTTGATGCGATCTGAATTAAACAAAACGTGAAATAACCAGTCCCGCATATTAACATAACATTTTCTGCAAACTAAAGTATTTAGTATTAAAATTACTACCAAAGCCACAAAAGATAGTGACCCTAAGTTAAACTAAGTCAGCACTACAGGTGTTTTAGTTTACTAATTCGCACATTACCACCTGGAATCTGGTCATCAGATAGGCATCGAGCAGATGACCAACTGACCAAACGATGGGCATCAAACAGACTACTGGCTGACAGCTGGCAAAACAGGTGAAGTCTGGCGACTCACCATCTACGTTTTGAAGATAATTTATCAACATGTATCTCAGAGAGTATATTGTAAAGCAAAAGCTATCGCATAGACTTTACAGCTGATTTGTTTTTGCTAAATGATGCAAGAGTTATACAATCGAAAACCATGAAACTTTATATATATATATATATATATATATATATATATATATATATATATATATATATATATATATATATATATATATATATATATATATATATATATATATATATATATATACTTTATCCATCATAATGTTGCTGAATATATTGTCACGCATGCGAAATGAACGGCTTTACTTAATACTGGTTTTATGTTCTTATCATATGGCAGTAAAATAATCTGGGCATTTCAAGTCACAGCACATTTTACCTATAACGATATATCTCCTTAGTAGTTACGACATTTCTATACACAGTGAACGATTCTTTCAGTGCATGTCGATTGCCTATATTTTCCAACTGCTTGTCCGTTCTCGGTTGCAAGCAGTACGGTAGAAAAGAAATATGTTGCTGTTTGTCGGGTTCTTCTCGGTAGTATCTTTGTATTGCACACTCGTTAAAGATTTTCCTAATGATATGCACATAATGAATTCTAGCGACTTCAAAATTTTGCAGATGGCTAATTATTGGGTGCATCCCAAAAACATGACTCTTATATGGAAACAAATGGACCGATTAATAAGTCCGGCTGGCTTATATCCAAGCAACATCAATATTAGCCCGTTCAAAGAAGCCATACGTAGCGCCAAGATAATCAAAGCTGACATGTCAAAAATGTTATTCAAACAGATGTTATTGTAAGTATTCCTATTCTTTTTCTTAATTACGAGTAGACGTGTATCGGATTCAAAAGATATTAGGATTGTATGATCACTACTGTTTTCATTACTTGATATGTTTTCAGTTTCATATCATATTACGACCGCTAACAAATTCTGCTTGAATAAATATAAATCTACTTGTCACGTACGTATGCAGTAAAATATAAATATATACATCGTATTTATAAACGTTCTGAATAGTTTGTTAAAACGTTTATATTTTCTTTAACCCACCACTAAATATCTTACTAATAGTTTTTGACAAAAAAACATTCAATGCAGTAGGAATACTTCTACTATTGGGTAAAGTTCATGCTACACTAAAATCTAGACAATGTTACCTGTACTCTATAATTATTAGACAAACGTTTATTGATGCAATTTGCTCTATGTAACAAGATAACTGAGTGTGGGATTATCGGATTAACAACAAAACACCATCATGATAATGCAATAAGATATATAATGTTATATGTAAATAAGAAATGCGTATGATAGATACGTGCGTGCATGGGTAAAAATATTGGACTAATTAACAAAATGAGCATGATCTTAATGCAATAAATACGAATGCAAACACATTGACATGTATGGTGCCAAGACAAATAAAGAAAGAACAATTCATGGTATATCACAAAACGCAAATATGATCTTCACAATAGCAACTTAAATAATGTTTCCCTCAAAACAAACGAATTGATAGTTTTACTGACAATAGCAAAACATGATGTTTCGTTCAAAATAACAAATTAATATTTTTATTCACAATAGTAAAATAAATGATGTTTCGTTCAAAATAACGAATTGATAGTTTTACTGACAATAGCAAAACAAATGATGTTTCGTTCAAAAAAATAAATTGACATTTGTACTCACACTAGTAAAATAAATGATGTTTCGTTCAAAATAACGAATTGATAGTCTTACTGACAATAGGAAAACAAATAATGTTTCGTTAAAAAAAAACAATTGATATTTTTACTCACAATAGTAAAACACTGGGTATTACTAAACCCCTGCAATAGCCAACGGCCAAAATATGGAGCAATGTATATACTCCCTTAACTCTTTGCTACCAGTTTCAATGGCCAAACAAGCAAAGATTATTTGTAGTCACTTACCACCATTGAGACCTTGGTTAAATAATTAGCGCCCACCACTTTGGTCTGCAACGCTTAATCACCCTGAACACGACGAGCAACGTTGGAATATTCGAAGCACTCGAAAACATATACGCACATCACAGCTCAGCACAGCACACGCAGGTCTACACATCTCTACACACAACATACGCACACAGCACAGCTCAGCACTGCAATCGCAGCATACACACAGCTCTACAGCACATCTCTACAGCACAGCACTGCAAAGGCAGTATACACAGTTCTACAGCACAGCCCTACCACACTTTTAACGCAACATACACACAGCTCTACAACACTGCAAACGCAGCATACACACATATCTAAAACACTGCTCTACAGCACAGCACAGCTAAAAATATATCCATTACCGTGTACTACGCTGACACTGGTATATACGGTAGTACGCAACGATGGTATATACGGTAAGCTATATAAATTATCATTATTGCATTATAAAATAATAATAAACAGGTTCAAAAGTAAATTGGTGAATTATACGATACCAGATACCAATATAACATATTAGCCTTTACTAAACAGCATTTACTAAACTAGCCGAAGCGACATGAATACGAAAGCAAACAGATATAAATGAACACATTACACACATGTACAGCTATAGATATGTAGGTCTCAAAGTAGACCTCTGAGTGACACAACGGTCCGTAATGTAAGGATTTGATTTTAAAGTAACGCATTTATACACAGGAAATGTAGCTCAACATCGTCTGTGTAATTAATGTATTCGGTCTTTCCCGTCTAAAGCAAACACCACTTGCGGCGCAGGATATAAACAAACTCACTGTTTCGAAATAATGTAGAATATACATTAATCACCCTTGGATATCGTTGTACACGAAAAACGAAACCCGAGTACATTTACTTAATAAAAAATAAATGTATACAATACCGTGACATTCTCCTATTAGAGATAATCGTTAATCCTGGAATATGACTTTCTGGAAGACCTTTGTCTACCATTCGTGAGCGGGATATGGCTGCTTTGATTGGGAAATTCATCAAGATATATTTTTAGCATCACAGAAAATAATTTGTCAGATGCTGATAATCTATCAAAAAGTCATTTGAAGCTAATAAAGGAATCTGCCGGACGGGTCCCGCTTTTGTTGACTGTTGATAGAAAACATTCTCCGGTTAAAATTGTCAAACAGTTACTCACCAACTATGAACGAGTGACCAAATGCGCTTAAGCAAGATAACACAGGTGGTGAAACATGGAATTATTTATTTCTAAATAGGACTCAAACGAAAATATACTCATGGATCCGAA